>JAECMU010033044.1:0-16903 GCA_016106625.1 Dracogyra subfuscus | reverse complement strand
GACCAGTGGTAAGATGGGACCTGTAGGAACAACTCGCGGCTTACGTAACTTCCTGCTCCCGAAGCAATAGTTACCGACCTCGTGTGATTCCGACACCAATGAAAACGAGGCCACCCTAATAAATATTAAATAAGCAAAACCGGCTTGTTTCATTGGCACAGTAGTCAATTACGTACAAACCTAATGAATATTAATTAGGCAACACCGACTGTTTTATTGGTGCAGTAATCAATTACACGAACTAATTTGGATATAATTTATATATACATAAAACATTACTTTCGATCGTCACAGCTATTTGTATACCTTTTTTCACTGCCACAATATTTTTCATTAACAATCGTACCGAAACGTAAACGGAATTCTTATGATGCAGCATCCAAAGGAAACAATGACCATACCGCAGAACGTGAATTCGGTTTTAGCGCAAAATTAGTACGATATTTTATACTGTAACCATGTTGTAATTATGAAATATTATTAAAAAGAAACTGTAGTAAAAATGTATATATAAAAGAACTTACCTTGTTTGTTGTATTTATTTACATAAATTTAGCTTCAAATGAAAACCATGTTTCATGTTACTATAAAACGTAACAATACAGAGGGTGCTCATACTGATATGGAGGAAATACTTTAAGTAACAAACGAAGTATGGCGACGTTAGTTGTTTGTGAAGTGTACATCTTTTACCACAATATCATAATAAGAATGATATGTTTGTCATCATTTAATAATGTCAAGAACAACTTGCCACAGAAACTGGGTCGTCTTATAAGCGGGTCAAATAAAAAATTGCTGATTGTATTACCAGAGAAAGGGGGGTCGACTTATAGGCAGGGTCGACTTACAGGCGAAGATATACGGTAGTATAAATAATAGAACAGTCAGAAACATGTTTAATATACAGCTACTAATATTTTATGCAGAAATATATATTTGATATGTAATTACAATCCTTATAAAGTCTCTGTTAGCGGATAACATCTTAAAAATTGCAACAAACTCAGGAATGTCCCTTTAAAGGCTTTTGTAGGTGATATTGCTGGCACTATCTCTTGTGATAGTCTCCTAAGAGATATCACTTGTTATAATCTTAACTGGTAAATTTTAATCATGATACATTGTTTTTTTCCCGTCACTGTGTATGTTTCAACACTAAGCCTATCATTAGTGACGTCAGGCCACTGTCGTTTTGCTAGTTAACGAGTCTACCATTGCCAAATATAGTGACATTCAACCAACATTACTGACATTGGATGATAAAAAAAATACCCCCCTTGTGTCTTGTGATATCATAATTTATCAGCACTTATTGATAAACGGATAAAAATCCTCGATAAGCCTCAGATCTCATACTTTTTAACAACTCGTGCTGATAAATTATGATATCATAAGACACTTGAGGAGTAACCTCAATATATACATTTTAATGACATGCATGTATTATTTAAAATTACATATCAGTGCTTGAAATAGGAAGTAAGTTGTAACCTGCTAAGACAAAACTCTGGGCTGTTGGAAATAAATAAAGAAATGTTTTATTCAACAATGCACTCAACACATTTTATTTACGGTTATATGGCATCAGACACATGGTTAAAATATTGAAAAAGGAAATGTGCTGTCACCACTTCATGGGTTACTCTTTTCGATTAACAGCAAGGGATTTTTTATATGTATCATCCCACCGACAGGGCAGTACATACCACTTCCTTTGATATACCAGTCGTTGTGCAGTGGCAGGACTGCTGAAAATAACATAGTGGAGAGTTTGGGATAGTGTGTGGAAAACAAGGACCACTAAGATGTAATTTAGAGCTTTATTAAATACAAATATATTAGAATCATGATCTCCACCTCAGTTTAATACAAGAAAATAACTTGTGAGTTGTTTGGTAATTTTAGCAGGTAAACAATGGATTGCTTTTTGCAGACCACTTTTTCTAACCCTGCATATATGTACCTGGACGTATATAACATTTGTTATATTTTCTGTTATAAATATAGGTCAGATCTAGTTAATGGATGAGGTGTGATGAAGCATAGGCTCAGCTGCCCTTGAAGTAGTTTAAAATTCCCATCCCACCCATTATTCCACAGTTTGTACAGGAATGTGTATAAAAGATATTTTTCTGCTTATTACTTGAATCAGCCTATGTGGTGCCTCAATAACCATTGTTGACCCCAGATAGCCATGGTTCCAGGGGACAATATTTCAAAATCTTAGGTAACTGGAAGTCAGTTCACATGAGTTTTGCTTAGATAACTGATTGTTTGGTTTTGTGAATATATTTCTCGTAACCAATGAGTTAGGCCTACCAAATTGTAAAACACATGAACTACGGTTCTGTTACATTGGTTGTTAAAATGTATTTAAAAAAAACCTGATTTTCACATTTTTTACTGACATGTAGTACTTTAATTTTAAAATGTAATTGTTCACCACATACCTGATTGGCAGTTCTTGTGATTTTTAAGTTGTATAACCAACACATGAACAGAACAATGGTTTTTCGTGAAATATTGTACCCTGTAGTTCAAAATGTACTGAAATATTGTTAAAATTCCTTAAAGTTTCCTTCCCATTATAATTGTTTTAAACTGAAGTATTCAATGTGCTGTGTTTATATTATAATGAATCAGAATATGACATTTGTTTTACTTTTGGTTTGCTTGCTATTTTAATGATACATTTAATGAATGCTTATTACTAAAATAATGGCATACTTAAAAATGGCGTCCGCAGGTAGGGGCATGGAACATTTTGAAAAAATAACATGGAAAATACAAAATACACGGTCTTCTACGCCAAATATCATGACATTCGATCAATCGTGTGTCTTCTACCTGAAGAATTGTTAACATTTTGTTCTGTTATTTACAGTAATCTTAGCAAAAAGATGACTTCACATGTCAAATTCAGGATAACATTGCCCCCAACCCCTGCATTTTTTTCTGCGGATGCCCATGTGTGTGATTAGTTATTACCTTAAGTTGCTGTGTCTTAATAGCCTCATGGTTTGATCCTTGTTTGTTAATATCTTTGATTTTTATTACACCATCATAAATTGTGACATTTTATTAATTAAATATGTTATCTTTGGTTTTTATTATGAGGGCTTGAAACGGCCTGTTGCCAGGTCGTCAAAATATGACCAATGTTCTGTTTGGGCGACTTAAATAAAAAAAAAAAAAAAAAAATGGTGTTAGTTGGCCAAATAATGTTATTTGGGAGATCTTTTTTAGAACTATAACATATGAACCTCTATTCATATTTGTATGGCATGTATTTAATGCACAGTAAAATCTTGCTCGTGTTCATAGTTCGCTTACCTTAAATTGCCAACATCCATTATTATATTTTGGGCCACCATATTTTTTGGCATTTTGATCCCTGATTATACCATCTTAAATTGTGAGTTCTGAAATGTTAATTTTTTTGATAATATCTTTGATTTTTGTTATACCATCATAAATTGTGATATTTTATTAATGAAATATTGATTTGTTTGATATCTTAGATTTTTTATTATACCATTTTAAATTGTGATTTTTGTTAATTAGATATTGATTTACAGATAATTATTATGTTAAATTTTTATTTTTTTGCTTTATTTTTTTTTAGTTTGCTATTTTCTTTTTGTTTGCTATTTTCTTTTTTGTTTTATATTTAGGTGCATCTATTTTAAGGATTGCTGAAATTCAGAAGGAAATGCATAGCAAGTTTGAGGAATGTGTAAGTGTTCATTAATGGGACAAGACAAACAATAACAAATATATAATGGTTCTACAGCTGGTGGTATGATACCATTACTTGTGTATCAATTCATATTGTGATCATGTATCGATTCCAATAATAATTCAGTATTCATTTAACAAGTATTGAGGGCTATGTATTGTGTTATGTATCGTATCATGGTCTATGTATCATGTTACATATCATATCATGCTATGTATTGTATCATGCGCTATGTATTGTGATATATAATGTACTGTGGGCTATGTATTGTAATATGTATCGTAACATCATGGGCTCTATCATGATACATATTGTATCATGAGGTAGGCATATCGCGACACACCTAGTAAAAAGAAGAGATTTATCAGCATGTAAATAGCAGCTTAGCCATATTATTGTAACAATCATCTGCACATCTTTGAATAAAACACACATATGGGTTATTGCTGGTGTCTGTAAAAAGATTTATATGCAGGAATGTATGATAAGGACCATAGTAAGCATCTGTACTAGAAGTTTAGTTAAGATATTTAAAGATATGATCAAAAGTAGAATAAAGTTATCTTTAAGTTTAATTTATTGACAGTAATTGGCAAATCATTATTTAAAAAAGAAATTGTGTTTGAAACAGGAACAAGTTGGGGTAATTTGAATGAGCTATTCAGGTTTCAGCAAACATATTTTATTATTATTATTATGTGTGTATTTGTTTGTATGTTACAGACACGTGCAGTTTTTTCCGAGTTAATCATCCCATTAGAAAACAGGCTGGATAATGACTTCAAAAATGCTACAGTTAGTATGACCATTTTTCTCTTAGTAATCTAATGATTTAGTTATTAAGTTAAACATTTTCAACTTATGTATCATGGGTTAAGTTTAGGGTTAGGGTTAAGAAAATCATACAGTAATGATAAAAGTAAATCATTTTGTGAAGAGATAACTTTAACAGTTTTTATTTGCCAAAACATTTTTTGGTATGTCGCCATACACGTTTTACCCTCTGGCAAAAACCATGACTACCGGTAGTACCCACTTGAGTTCTACTAAGAACATGATGAGTTTCACCTGTTAGGTACACCCAGGCTGGATTGGTCATTAGGTCACTAGTGTAGCCTGATATAGACTACGGTAAGCGTGAGGTAAGTTAACCAGAACAGAAACCTCTAAAGCTAAAGTCAGACACACTCTAATAGAGCACAACAGCTACTATATACCTCTACGTATTATTGTAATTACTGTAGTTTGTACTCAAGGTTTCTTCACTTTGTCTTTTCATACAGTTTTATCTATATCCTCCTGTATTTTAAGTGTAATGCTTTTTGTTTTAGGCGGAACACAGGAAGTACCTGCATGGACACAAGGGATTTGTGTCTCCATACATCAAATCACACGAAGCCCTGAGAAAGTTTCAAAAGAAAAGCAAATCAAAGAGAACATTTGATGAGCATAAAGAGTCCCAGGTAATGATTAGTTTTTAATTTTAAGTTATTTAAAAAAAAAAATTATAACTTGTGCTGGTCATACAATACACCATATAGACCAGGATTTTGTAGACTGATAAGATAAATCTTTATAAGGCATTATATTTCAAGAAACAGGAAGTTATTTTAGTAAATTTGTCCGATTTCATTATGACATTTTGTTAAAATATTCTTGTTTCAGTATGTCAGAGCTGTTACAAGATGCAAAGAGAAATTAGATGAGTTCCGTATTCAAGGTTTAAAACTGGTGAGTGTTGTATATTAATAAAATATTTATAGACATTACATTGTATTTTAATTTGTAAAATTTAAGTTAAGTTACTTGTACTGTGAAATCACTTTTGTTTATGGTGTCTAATTTTCATGTTATTCATGGACCAGAGCTGTCAGTTGATTTAATAAACAATCAAAATATAATCATACATGTATAATACAAATTTATAATACTACCTTTTCAATCTACATATTTAAGTACCCAGCAAAATGTGTATTTTAACAAAACCACAAAAATCTAAGCGTACAAAAGTAAAGGATTTCATAGCAAGTAAATTTTAATGTTGCCTTTTTTTAATTGTTAGCCAATTTTTAGATTGCCGGTTACCTGCGCACCTGTTTGTTCCTAAGTAATGTATATGATTATTATTTGACAGGCATTGTTGGAAGAACGGAAATACTACTGCTATCTGCTAGATAGACTGTCATCACTCTGTATGTTCCAGGCAACCTACTGCAAACGGGTAAGATTCCATGTCTTTAAAGACAGAATTAAGGAGCAGATTTTGTCTTACAGCAGTTTGTTATACCAGTAAATGGATAAGCTATGTTTTAGTGTTTTTCTAGTGAATATTTAATATCTGAAAACTGACGTTTGAATGATGTGAGGGGAGGACATTGTGACTAACAATGTCTTGGGGTGTCATTATTCATCTTTCATTTCCAGTTTTAGATTATGACTGGTGGAAGGAAATACAGAGCCTATTAAAATACTTTAAAAAGAAGATGTGAGATGATAGTGAAACCTTTAATGAAAATATAACAATTGCATCACCCACCTTCATATAAAAACATTGTAAAGGAAGGAAATGTTTTATTTAATGACACACTCAACACATTCTGTTAACGGTTATATAACATCAAACGTATGGTTAAAGACCACACAGATATTGAGAGAGGAAACCGCTATCACCACTTCATTGGCTACTCTTTTTGATTAGCAGCAAGGGAACCTTTATATGCACCATCCCATAGACAGGATAACACATACCACAACCTTTGTTACACCATTTGTAAAGTACTGGCTGGAACAAGAAATGACCCAATGGGCCCACCAACATTGATCACGTATCAGGCGAGTGCAGTACCACTGATATAGTTTCCACCTCCACCCCCCAAAAAAAGGAATTGGGATACAACATTTTTATTTTTTATTTTATTATGGTCTATGTTGAGGAATTTGCAAGTAACATTTATGAAGTCTTTCATGTTTGACACCATCAGTGAACCCATTGGGCTATTTCTCGTTTCATCCAGTGCTCCACAACTGGTGTAACAAAGGCCGTAGTATGTACAATCCTGTCAGTGTGATGGTGCATGTAAAAGATTCCTTGCTGCTAATCGAAAAGAGTAGTCCATGATGTGGTGACAGTGGATTTCCTCTCTATATGTCTGTGTTGTCTGATGCCATATAACCGTAACTAAAATGTGTTGAGTGCGTCATTAAATAAAACATTTTCTTCCTTCCTTTTTCAGGTTTGGGATTTTGAATTGCATTATGGGCAGTTAAGAAATTGTTTTGCTGATAATTAATATTTTCTATTTAGGCAAGATGTTTTCAGTTTGCATCCAATCATTGTAATATTAATAAATTTTGTCCATGAATCTATGAAGATCCCAAAACAAATCAATGATGGTTAATAAGAAAGTGTATTAAAACTTTTGTATATTATTCAAGGGGTCTTACCATTTTAAGATATCAGTTTTTCATTACAGATATAGTTATGTTTTTTCTTTCAGATACACCCAATTGGTATGCTACTGTTAAAACAGTTCTTATATGATTACATTTTGTATAAATTATAGTCCATGTCATACTGCATACGTATAATATTAACATAGAATATTTGCATTATAATTGCATTATTTATGTGCACATTTCTGTTGTCTAAAAACTCTGTTTCTTGTATATAGTATTCTCATTAGTATTCACTTAGAGGAAGACGAAACAGGAGGTGACACAAAAATCTTGATGCATATTTAATCTCATGTTTATGTAGCATATTTATCTAATGCATTATCAACATACCGTATAATCCTGAACGTGTATCATTTCTTATTTTGTTCTCTGTTATTAACTAACATGTTATTGTTCTGGTTTGCAGAGATTTAGAGATGTTGATTAATAATTGTTTTTAACATGTTAACGATTAACATAATTAGTTATATTTGTTTTAATGATTCTAATCTTAGAACTTCTTTCTGTCTTAAATAAAACATGTATTTTTAGTTTTTTAGACCAACCTTTATATCATAACAAAAAAATGTTTTGCTGCAACTGCTAAGAGTAAAATGTGCTTTTGTTTCAGCTATAAATGCTTTCTTGCTTTCTGTTATTTTATTTTCAATATGCTATACAAAAATAATAATAGAAAATCCACAACCCAACTGACTGCTGAAATACTGAGTGTACTTACAGTAAAGCAAGTCTGTTTTTAAGGTTGGCCTAAATCATTAATGACATGATGATACTACAAATGTTTAATCTTAAACAGCTGCTTAACGCTGCAGTCTCACAACCCCATTCTATTACTGAATGTGTGTAATATTTATTTGTTAGTTGTTAGTGACATAACAACTAACATGTCTCATTATAAGTTCTTATTACATGGTATCACAAAACATGTAAACATTTCTTGCCTGTTCAAGGACTTACTGATGTCAAATCAAATACTGTTTTTACATATGATGTAGAAGGGAGGCACAAATTTTGAACCGTCGATCTGAACTGAAAAAGCAGTAGAGCTAATATAGTTTTTGACTTTAGTATATCGAGAGTAGCTCGTTAATTAGACCTAGGTAGTCATGGGTAATAGTTGGGCCATTTTATATAATGTCTCCAATTTGTTCCACCAAGAGCACTCTGTTTATTAGTCCTCTACTGGACCAAACAGAGTTTATTATATACTCAATGACGAAAGTTTAGCTAATGATAAACGAAATGGCATAACATTTATAAACTAACCTATTTTTATTAATTAGTATTCACATCTGAAATGGTTACCATTTACAAACAACATAAACTCACCAGCCTTTGCCTTAACACAACAGGAGGAACTGGTTTTCTTTTAAGTTTATTCAACTGTTCGCAAATTTAGACGTCATAAAAGATGTTTGCTAAACTTTTGTTGTTGAGTATATGTTTCATCGCTGTCCTTCTGACCATCTGTTCAACTTAGATTTCTGGATGTGTTTTTTATCACAGTGCCTGAAGATATTTAGTTGAAATTATGTCTATACATTTATCATGTAGAGGAACAGATCAAGTTTGACTCTCATGGGGATTCAGGACTATCTCTGGATGAGCAAACATTTTTGCCAAATTATCTAATAAACTTCCAAAATTGCAAAAATCCAGATATTTTCTAACAAAATATCAATTATTTCATAAATTTATTTTGTGAAATCAAAATAAAATTCACCAATTGTTTTTGAAATTTGCAATTGGTGAATTTGGTGAGTGTCAGACCTAGCCCTGAGATTGGTTAAAAAAGGTATTTATCCATGTATATGAGTTATGGCCCTTGAACTTAGGACATTTATTGGGTCTGGTGGGGAACATGTATTGCTTTAACAGATCATTTATATGTAAACTACACTGGGCCTACAAATTATAACAGCTTTAAACAAGATTCAATCATTGTTTTGGTTTTAATTTGTTTTACAATAAACCGAGTATTCCAGACAGAACAAAATGGAGATATGTAGCCAGTGTATGAAATGGCCGTAACACAACAATTCTAACCAGCCAGCTAGTTCTTGACATGTAGTTTGCAACTAAAACTGTAATAGTTCTCACACTATAACTCAGTCTTATGATAGCTTTTGTTGCTGCAATTTCCTCTATGATTGTAAGTGGTGGAGTGGATAGTATTAGGATGAACTGTATTATTTTATCATTTTTACAACACGTCTGGTATTGTTTCAGCCCTCGATATTTACAGTCACTAGTTGCTGCTGCAAAAAGCTCTTGCAAAATTTTATTTAGTACTGGGTAACTATACATGTATATACTGTTATTATTTGACAGTATATATTAAAATTGCTCTTGCGAGGTGATCTGAATTTTAAGGGATTTATTTTACCTATCAAAAAGAGGTTTTTTTTAATTCTTAGTCTAGAAGTATCTATCATTGTAATTTGTACTCCTTTTTTAATCTTTTAAACACCATATATACTTAATTTGTTTGTTTTGGGTTTTTATTTATGGATATATATTTTGTGAGGAATAGAAGGGCATGCAGTCTTGACTTAAGAAACATTTTTAATTTATTCAGTATTATTTAAATTGTTTGCCAATTAACCCTGAAAAGTGTCATTTGAACTTGGAATGTTGTGTTCATGTAGCATCTTCGGCTGTTCATTGTCCAGATAGCAAGCTGTCAGTGGGCTGCTAGTGATTTCAGTGGTGTTGTGCCATCATTCAGGTCATGATGCCATTGTGGGGTGTGGGTCATTTGTCATGGGCACAACCTCCGACTTTGCCAAAAACATCTGTCCATAATAGGATGCCACAGTTAGCTCACTTGTTACTGATGTTGGTTATCCTTTGTGCTCATATGGTAGCACTGCAACTGATTTGACCAAACCGGCCTCGGTGGCGTTGTGGTTAGGCCATTGGTCTACAGGCTGGTAGGTACTGGGTTCAGATCCCAGTCAAGGCATGGGATTTTTAATCCAGAAACCCTGAGTGAGTACTTCGCAAGGCTCAGTGGGTAGGTGTAAACCACTTATACCGACCAGTGTTCCATAACTGGTT
This sequence comes from Dracogyra subfuscus, assembly GCA_016106625.1. Taxonomy (NCBI): domain Eukaryota; kingdom Metazoa; phylum Mollusca; class Gastropoda; order Neomphalida; family Peltospiridae; genus Dracogyra; species Dracogyra subfuscus. Next base: position 6,645 of record JAECMU010033044.1, on the reverse strand, counting down.
CAACAAAGGCCATGGTTTGTGCCATCCATAGCAGCCCTGCACAAATTCCGTGCATCGGTTATGCCATTTTTTGGGGCATAACTGATTTACCATTCATGTAAACAAAAATTTGCGCGTAATGCATAATTTTGGTAATTTATTACAATAGTTCTAATCATTATTATTTTTAAATCTCTTAAACATTTGTCTAGATACACTTCTTACAATGCCACTCTCTAGTTTCTCAAAATTAAGTTGTTGTTTTTTAAATTATAAATAAAAAACCCAGGTTATGCAAACCAAAATAGGTTATTCAAAATCTTTTATCATAATCCCTTTTCAGGTTAGGTAGATTTTTAATTTGCGCAGGCCTGCATGAACCTGAGATTTTAGTACCAAGTGTTTTTTTTTTGTTCAGGGTTTTGACATGTTGATGCCAAGTCTGTCTGAGTGGAAGCAGATGAGCTGTCAGCCTCACATACTTCCCAGGGCAGCAGACGGCTTCCTTCGACCAATCGTAAGTAGCCTCAGGCTATCTATACAACACATATTGTCTTATGTTTCCTTTTGTTTTGATGATTTCAGAAAATATTAATGAATGAAATTTAACTCTGTGCTATAGCACCTCTTAGTAGATACATACACTGGGTTTTGTCCATGTAATCAATGCTTTTCATATGGGATATTTTAAAACGAAATGATAAATGTCAAGGGTTTGCAAGTCTCTAGCCCTCACAGAGGCTTTGGCTAGCGCCCGATGTATTTGGATAATACAGTTAATAATTTCAACAAGCCCAGACAACAAATTCACCAGCCGGGACTGAGGACTAGTTGATTTGTCAAACCCTGGCCATGGTGAAGTTCCTGCAAAACAAATCTTGCTACTGATTAAAAATAATAACCTAAAAGATAGCAGTGTGTTCCTTTTCCATAATTTTGACTATGTGTTACAAGTACTGCATGCTTGAAACCTAATAACCATTAATAAAACAGTTTATTGAGGTGTTTCTGAATAATACTTCCATTTCTTAGTGTGGTTGAAATGTGTATATACTCATGTCACCTTAGTCTGCACGGCACAAAAGTCTGCACTCGTCAATTACGTTACATTATGCTTGAAACAAGTGTTGGGGTATGTTTGTAAACAAACAAACAGCATTAATTTAATTCATATAACAATGGTTGTTTTAACACATCTTGATTGTGAATATATGTATAAAACTGATAGATAACAATTTGATTGAAAAAAACTCTGAATTAATGCACTAAAAGTATACTTTTGCCAGCCTCGATAAACGTGTTTTGTATCACTTGTCAGCACGTCATTTGTCTGTCAATGCTGTAAAGATCATCTTTGTATATCAACTTACACAAGTTTACATAGAAGCTTCAATACATAGCTTATTGTAATTTATGAATCCATGCATAAATGAAATAAATGTTATATTTTATCTGTATCGTAAACATCCAAGCATACTTTGAATTTCCCTCCATGTGACATAATGCAAAATGGCTGCTCACAGATTTTGAAGCCTGCACTTACAGCATAACCTATTTTAGCTATATTCTGTTTCAAAATTATCATTGATTATCCTGTATGTCTAATGAATACTATTTGTGCTCATTTACAGTTAATAACCGACAACTTTTTTTGAATAATGATTAAAAAATTGACATCAGCTTTTATATATTGTCATTTAGTGTTGTGCAAACTAAATATCATGGAACACCATTTATATATATACTACAGTATAACCTCGATTTACCGCCTACTGTGGTGCCTATGTGATTTTGGCGTTATATCGAGTTGGCGTTAAAGTGATGGTGCCAAGGATGAGCCACCAAACATATTTTCCATTTGATACATCTGCATGTACTAATTGTCATACAGTTTGTTTAAAACGATAATAAACAAAAACAGAAAAAAAGTTTATCATACGTTTTCTTGTAATCTTGTCACGATGATCAAACCAATGGCGGTAATACAGAGGGAATTATTATGCCTAAATCTCCTTTGGTTCCAAAATGTCTTTGGAGGATGGCGGATGCCGAGGTTGGCAGTATATCGAGGGAAATAAACCTGAATGAAAACGGTACTTTAACGAAGCTAGGAGGTAGCAGAGGTTGGCGTGAAATCGGGGGGCGATAGATCGAGGGTACACTGCATAATTTAAATATTTCTGAAACAGACTATAACAAGAAGTGTTTGTTGTTAAGAACTTACAAAAAGTCAGATTCATTATTTGTTTGATATTTCTGTAAATATTAGCAACAGAAGTGATGTTTTAATGTTTGCTGCACAGACTTATGTGCCGTCATGCAGGCCAGTAAATACAGGGGGTCCCACTAAAAATTAACTCATTGCATGAGTTTAAAAAACATTCAAATTAAAATAACTTTTAGTAGTTACACGTTTACTGTTCCATTATACAGTGGCAGTGAAACAAATATTTTTAAGTGTGCAGACTTAGGTGCCACCAAACTATTGCAGGATTTGAAACAGTCTGTGACCAGACAGCCAAATGCGACCAATGTCCTGTTGGGTGACTTAAATATTTAAAAATAATGGCGTTACTTGCCCAAATAATATTATTTGGTTGATCTTCTCTAGAGCTATAACATATGATCCACTATTAATATTTAAAAAATGTTTGGGCCACCATATTTTTTGCCGAGTTTTGGGCCCTGTTATAGATTAAATATTTTGGAGGGTTTAAAAAGTATTATATGGGGTTTTTTCTGATGATATTTTGGTGTCTGTCCAGGATGATAGATGTGAGATGCCGATGAGTTCTCCGGACCCGTACCGACATCACAACGGCTATGGCTATGCGAGCCAGGTTTCTACCTACAGTAGTCCAGCCCGCAGATTGACCCCCGAGCAGGCCGAGATGATGCACTATTCGTCAAAGGGAGACTATGCTGTACCTGCTGCAGTTCTTATTGGACAGAGTAAGTCTTCGTAGCCTGTGATTATTTACATTTTTAGTATGAACTCAAAATCTCAAACTAAGAGCCTGTTTGGGGATGAAGATAGCCCAGTGGTTAAGGGCTAGCTTGATGCGTCAGACTGGAATCGATCCTTATCAGTGGGCCCATTGAGCTATTTTTAGTTGTAGCCAGTGAACCAAGGCTGGTATATCAAAGACTGGTATGTGCTGTTTTGTCTGATGCATGGTGCACATAAAAGATCCCTTGTTACTAATGGAAAACGTAGCCAATGACCCTCAAAATATTACTTTAAACCAAATTTAGTGCTAGTTTTACTTTTTTGTTTTACTTTTTATTAATATTTCCAGGCAAAACCCTGCCTAGAAAAACACCCACAGGTCCTCCAGGGCACCGTGGTCCCCCAGGGCACCAGGATCCCCCACAGGGTCCACCACAGGGTCAGTGTGTCCGAGCGATATATTCCCACACGGGTTCGAGTGATAACCAGCTGACATTTGCTGATGGGGACATGATCACGCTGATTGGGGAGAAGGCCGATGGATGGCAGTATGGATACAACGCAAGGAATGGAAAGTGAGTGTTCACATTTCGTAAATGTAATGTTGCCTTGTTGAGAATATTTTCATTATTTAACCATCTGGAGTAGGTCATAATTTTTATTATTTGTTCATGTAAGTTACGATTGTACAGTATTTATTACTTGTAGTTTTTAATGTAGGTTACCAGAAAATGTATAACTTGACATAAATGGGGAGTTTCAGAATGATTTAACCACTGTTATTTGTAACAGTGTATTACAGAATAAACGGCAGTGAGAAAAACATGATTCTTGAAAATCACCAAATGGACTTTTAAGTAGAAGTCTTAAGGCCAAATTTCAGTGATACAGTATTCTATAATACAGTTATAGTTAATAATTATCATTAAAGGATAAGAATCCATGTACGTGTACAGAATTCTGATTTTGTTTTCATGCTTATCCTGACCTCTAACCTTTGGCATTTAACCCTATTCTATTAGACTGATTCTAATATCCCAACAGCCAATGAAAAGGCTTAAATCTTCCAATGAGTCCTGAGCTTCCTGTTTGATCATGTGATAATAACTGTGCTGATTTCTTGTTTCAGATACGGATGGTTTCCACTGTCTTTCACAGAGGACTCGGAAGCCAGTGATCTTGATGTGAGCCAGCCACAAGGGTACGAGACATAATTATCTTTACATGAAGGACACTGAGCTGCATCCTGCACTAGGAAAGAAGGATGTTTATTATTGTCATGGAGATTTCCCTTATTAAGAAAGGAACTGATTTTATATTTTTTTAAATAATTGTCATGTCTCCTTGTTTATATATTTCTCTATTTTACTATTTAGTTAAATACTCAAGTTACAAATTGTCACCCATCATTATAGCACATATTATGCTATCAAATGAGGAGTGGGAACTAATTTAGTCAGCAGAGTGCTTGTCGGAGGAGCCTCCATTGTAGGATCGAACCACCTATGTGAATACACAACTGGTATATCAAAGGCTCTGGTATGTGCTGTCCTGTTTGGGAAAGTGCATATAAAATGTTGCTGCTAATGGAAATATGTAGTGGATTTTCTCTAAGACTCCTGGAGAATTACTAAATGTTTGACATCATATCACCAATATATAATTAATAAATCAATATGCTCAAGTGATGTGAAACAAAACAAATTAAAAAATTTAACATTAACAATCTTCTGATAAGTCAGATATCATCATCTTAACCCAGGTATATGGAAGTCAAGAAATAGTCCCTAAGTAGCATAATTATGCTTATCTCAAACCACATATATCTTGACCTGACCTTTATTCAGACCCGGCAACATCGAGACAACTACCTTTAACTGCATTTACTTAGAATTGAAAAAGTAACTAATGAGCTCGTATCAGTATATTTCACTCCTATCGTTTGTTTTCAGACTCCACCATCGTGCTAAGAGTATCGGTGACCTGATTGATGCCCGATCTGACAACAGTGTCTACTCTTTTGACACGGACGTGGCGGGCAGTAACCGCCGCCCCCGCTCACTCTACGAGAGTTCAGGAATGAGGCTGGTGCATCCAGGACAGGTGGGTTCTCACAACTCTTTAATATTGCATTGTTGATCATGTCAACCTGTGATCTTTTGTTGTAGTCTTCTGTCAGCAAAATTAATTATTACATTTTATTTTTTATATTCGACATAATCTAATTAGCCAGTATATATTTGTTTTATTTTGTTAAGCAAGATTATTAGTACATTGGTTTAGAGCTAGTGTGTATTTGGCTGGTGTGTGTAGGGCGTGTCTGTATGTGTTTGTGTGTGGTGGGCGTGTCTGTGGGGTTTGTGTGTGATGTGTGTTTGTGGGGGGGAGGGGGTGTATCTGTTGTGTAGGTGTTTTTTTGTGTGGTGTGTGTGTGGGTACATGTATGTGTATGTGTATTTGTGTGTATGTATTCCTATACATATTTCATGATAAATATATACTGCAGTAACTGTTGTATTCGATTATTATATATTTTAGCCAGAAAACAATGCCCTCCCTCAGGGCTTCTTGAATGTTATAAAAATCCACTAACCATGGGATCAGTGATAATAAAAATGTACTAGCCATGATTAAAAATTTGCTAGCCCTACGTTTAAATAAGTACAATTTTACTAATAGTAATAATCAAATATGTCACCTAAACAGGGAGTTTGAGCTTAAAAATCCTTAGATTGGGGTGGAAAGAGGGCGAAGGATATTCATAGTTACAAAGGTTTTTTTCCCCATTAGCCGTCGGCCTAGCTATTGTAATTATTTACTAGCCCAACACTGAATATCACTAGCCATGGAAGTGGGCTACCATAATCTAGAAGCCCTGTCTGACATGGCATGGTAGTTATTTACTAGCCCAACACTGAATATCACTAGCCATGGGAGTGGGGCTACCATAATCTAGAAGCCCTGTCTGACATGACATAGTAGTTATTTACTAGCCCAACACTAAATATCACTAGCCGTGGGAGTGGGGATACCATAATCTAGAAGCCCTGTCTGACATGACATAGTAGTTATTTACTAACCCAACACTGAATATCACTAGCCATGGGAGTGGGGCTACCATAATCTAGAAGCCCTGCCTCCCTCTCCACTTTTATTTTTCTACATTTCCATTATAATGTTATGAAACTGGTTAAATGTTGAAACATCCAGCTATGTCCAGTGACATAATGAACCATGACACCATGCATGAAATATTTATAGTTAATACCAAGTTAACCCAATACTGCTATTGTAATTACTTGTATAACTATAAGGAATCTTTTAGTAGTAATTAAAGCAATATATAGAAAATTGTCTTCCCAAGAGTTCCAATATTTAAAATATTAACAATAAACAATGGATGTTTACCATGATTTTAATCCTCTGATCACATCAAACCTTCAGTGCTATAATATGTATGTCATGATTCATTACATTATTTTATTAATTATTATAATTGCTAATTTGACATATTATCACTTGTATACTGTGCTTTAAAGCTCTAATCTCGTAGTAGACAACCCAGTCTAAGTTTGGTAAACATTAAGAAAGAGTGTTGACTTTATTTATGAATATTTCAGCAGTGGACGAGCACACCTAGGTTAGATGACTCATTTGCCTTCAACAGTAGTACAGATAGTGCTTCTGTTGGCAATAGTCCGGGGTCCTACCCACTG
>JAECMU010033042.1:15147-29228 GCA_016106625.1 Dracogyra subfuscus | reverse complement strand
CTTTCAGGTAACTAGTGATATCTACCAGTGGGCTTTCAGGTATGTAAAGAAGGCCAATCCATTATTTGTTGGACTTATCTATCACAAGTTAAAATATTCCGGACATTTCTGTGATTTCTAAAGTTGATATGAATACACAATAAATTAAGTGGAAATTTCAAAGTGCATGTTATTTATTGGTACTTTAATTTGAAGAAATCAATCAATATTGTAATGTCAGTATAATTTTGTTATATGTGAATATTTGTAGAAAATAATTGCAAACATGCTTGAGGATCTGTATATGGCTGAAGAACATGAATATTTATAAACAATCATTGTTGTGGAACTATAAGTTTTTTGTACATGAATATTTGTAGAAGATCACTCCAAACATTCTTGAGGAGAGCGCAGTGTCTGATGACGTGGTGTCACCTGATGAGGAAGGAATCTGTACGGGGAAGTACTTCACGGAAAACGGCCTGATAGGATTACTGGAGCAATCTGCAAGCTCCTTTACTATGGTGAGTACCAGCAGTAGAGTCACAGTGCGAGAATCATCACCCGTGGAGATGATCCAGCTCTTTTACTATGGTGAGTACCAGCAGGAGAGTCACAACCCGTGGAGATGATCCAGCTCTTTTACTATGGTGAGTACCAGCAGGAGAGTCACAACCCATGGAGATGATCCAGCTCCTTTACTGTGGTGAGTACCAGCAGGAGAGTCACAACCCATGGAGATGATCCAGCTCCTTTACTGTGGTGAGTACCAGCAGGAGAGTCACAGTGCCAGAAGTACCAGCAGGAGAGTCACAGTGCAAGAACATAAAACATTTGATATAAATGTTTTTGGTTGTTGATGGGTGAATGAATGCATGCCTGTCTGACCCTTTGTGTGAAATACTTCAATTCTGTGTTGTTTCAGGGTGGCCTCTTTGAAGCTGTCAATCAAGTGTATAAGATCCTCCTCCCGATCCACGAGGCAAGTCGCGACTACAAGAAGCTGGCTCATATCCACCAGAAACTGCAGGAGGCATTCAACAACGTCATCAAACAGGTGTGTACCCTGAGGTGCAGCAGATCACACGTGAATCCACTGGGTTTTCTCTTGTGAATCCACTGGGTTTTCTCGTGTGCGTCCACTGGGTTTTCTCTTGTGAGTCCACTGGGATTCTTTTGTGAGTCCACTGGGTTTTTCTTGTGAGTCCACAGGGGTTTCTCTTGTGAATCCACTGGGTTTTCTCTTGTGAGTCCACTGGGTTTCTCTTGTGAGTCCACTGGGTTTTCTCTTGTGAGTCCACTGGGTTTTCTCTTGTGAATCTTCTGGGTTTTCTCTTAATTCCAACCATGTCTGGTTTATCATAGACCTAGTGTTGTTGTTAATCGGTCAGAGTAGCCTGTGTGACAGCAGCAGGTTTCTCCTTCATCTTTCAGGACTGTATGTCACAGATACCTTATGACACAAACACCACATATGTCATATGGTGGGCTGGCATTAAACACACATTTTTTGTCTTTCCAATTTATTAACTAAAGGTGAACTTGGTCAGCTTTATTTAAAACATTCATTACTGGAATGTTTTATATGTTCTTTAATGAAAAAAAGCATTCAAAATGGGCTTATCAGTAACATCATAGGTCTTTGATGGTTATATTAAAAAGTATAGTCTATCAAATACTTTAAGCCCACCATAAATGTTGCACGTATTTACACATCCAACAACATTCAGTTATTCTTATTGCATAGGTCAGTGGTAGGCTTCATGCATAATCTTTCACAATTAACCCATCTATCTTCTGTGGGCATCATTTCTTGGTTTCAATTAGACTGTTAATTGCTTTTTTTTTTTTAAATGTTGATATTTACATGTTAGTATTAGTTTTACTCTTGCAGGAAGGAAAGCGGATATTTGGGACGTATTTCCGAGTTGGTTTCTACGGGACTAAGTTTGGAGATCTGGATGGTGACGAGTTTGTGTACAAGGAACAGTCGATCACAAAACTCTCCGAGATATCGTTCAGACTGGAGGCAAGTGTGCTCGCTCTTTCAGTCGGGTGGTTTGTAACGGAACAGTTTCAACCAGAGAAGTTAAAGTCTTGCCATACATCGGCAAAATGATAGAGATGTTGGCCTTATTTACATTGACTATTTTTCTTAAAGGTTTGTGTTAAGCATTGTAAACGAATAAAGTAATAACCTGCATTGTAAGTTCGGCTCATTATGTTTTCATAATGACAAGTGTGTAACATTAACAAATCTCAGAAATTTGGTACTAATCCTGGTTTTATGACTGTGTTACAATAATATTCATGTTACTATTTTAAGTAGTTCACCTATATATTAATGAATAAATCTACATAAAGACATTTCACAAGTAATAGAATCAATATGTATGATAAACTGACATAAAATCTTTTGTGTTTTTAGAGTTTCTATGGTGATCGATTTGGTTACGATGTTCTTCATATGATCAAAGATTCTAACACGGTGGAAAAGGAGAAGCTTGACCCAAACAAGGTTCATATACTTACTCTGTGTTCTTCGCTTCTATTTAGTTTCATATGTGAATGTATTTGGTAGCCAATGCCACATTTTAAAAACTTGTATGAATTAAAAGAAATGTCAGGATGTTTCCAGATGTTGGGTCTTTATCTCAGATTTGTACAAGTTTGTATTTCATTTGAAAATAATGATGTAAATTATAGCATTAAGGAATTTAAGCAAGTCGTCATGCCATCATGATTTTAAAAGAGAAAGATTTCATCTGATTTATTTTCATTGTTATGAATATTATAGGGGCATTGATAAAATTATTGAGTTTCCTATGTAGTGAATATCACATTCTGATAGTGATAACATTATTGAGTTTCCTATGTAGTGAATATCACATTCTGATAGTGATAAAATTATTGAGTTTCCTATGTAATGAATATCACATTCTGATAGGATAAAATTACGAAGTGAAATGCAAGATATTTCATGCTTTTGATTGCTGATTCCCGTTAATGAAATATGATCTTTGTTAGAATTTCTGACTCATTGCAGGAGTTTGGTGTGGGAAGTAGTAGTTTGTGTTGACTTTGTAAATATATAAATCAGCAACTTATTACATATTTTGTTTTCAGGCCTACATTCAAATCACCTATGTGGAGCCATACTTCGATATGTATGAATTCAGAGAGAGAATCACATACTTTGATAAAAACTACAATATTAGTACGTACATTTACCTTGTTTATTTTCATTGTTTAACTACTTTACTTTTTAAATGTAAGCAGATGTGCATTATAAAAATGTACTTGTTTATGTGAGTGGAGGAATATAGCTCATCTGAGGTACATTAGGTCGTAAGATCAATCATTGTAAATTGACTTTTTGGTGGGGGTTTTCATAGTCCCAATTTGTGCAAGCCTTTGAACATTATGCAGATGATTGTTTTTATTTGCCCATTTACTCAAGTCTGATTTGCCATAAACCATTTTTAATTTGTGCATTAAATTTACAACATTATTTTATTAAGCAAAACAAATTGGATTACATAATTTGTTTGGGAAATAACCCATAAATGGTTGATGCAAATGTTCAATTATTAGTTTCCGGTTGTGCTCTGTGATTGGTACATCAAAGTTCATACTGTCCTGTCTGTGAAACTACATAAAAAGTCTTCCTTGCTGCTGTAAATAGTAAATAATGTTCTGAGATGTTTTAAAGAAAGATCTATTCGTTTTCTTTCATTATTTGTGTGTTATATTTCAGTTTATTACAGTAACTGTAACTGGGGTATGTTTTCTTACTTGACAGGGCGTTTCATGTACGCGACCCCGTTCACGCTGGACGGCCGAGCACATGGAGAGCTTCATGAGCAGTACAAACGGAAGACGATCTTAACGACGAGCCACAGCTTCCCGTACGTCAAGACCAGGATGCAGGTCATCGAGAGGCAACAGGTAACAGTACTTCTTCATCATTAAATATGTACTTCAGTCATTCTACTTAAATATAGTTTGTCAAGTGTTTCAGTAACTGTTTGGATATATGTCGAGTATCTTAGTATTTTTTTTGTTTTTGACCATTCCAGTTAGTCAGATGTGATCTTGATACAAGAGAAAAACAAACCTGAATATTATGTATCAACATGTGATGGATCTCTCATTGGCCCATTGAACAAATTTGGGGTCACAGTCATTGGTTGATTTATATTTTGAAATCATGTTTCAAATAATTTTATTAATTACTTTCATACACATCATATTTTTTATGATAGGGTTTTGACAAACATTCATTCATTAATTTATTCCATGTCTAGGCTTTTCATTGGGGATGAAATCATTTAGGGAAGTGGAAATGACTCATTGTAAATATGCATATTTGAAATTTTGTTTATTTGTTGTATTATTTGTTCATTACTTATCATGTTTGTGGTTTACAGATTATTTTGTCACCGGTGGAGGTGGCTATTGAAGACGTTCAGAAGAAGACCAAAGAGCTGGCGCTGGCGTTACGGCAGGAGCCGCCCGACACCAAGATACTCCAGATGGTCTTACAGGGCTGCATCGGCACAACTGTCAACCAGGTATGTATCATTAACACGTCAACCAGGTACATATCGTTAACACGTCATCCAGGTACATATTGTTAATACGTCAACCAGGTACATATCGTTAACACGTCAACCAGGTATGTATTGTTAACACGTCAACCAGGTACATATCGTTAACACGTCAACCAGGTATGTATCGTTAACACATCAACCATGTACATATCGTTAACACGTCAGCCAGATACATATCGTTAACACGTCAACCAGGTACATATTGTTAACATGTCAACTATGTACATACCGTTAAAACGTCAACCAGGTACATATCGTTAACATGTCAACCAGGTACATATCGTTAACATGTCAACTATGTACATACCATTAACACTTCAACCAGGTACATATCGTTAACATGTCAACTATATACATACCGTTAACACTTCAACCAGGTACATATCGTTAACATGTCAACCAGGCACATATCGTTAATACGTTATCCAGGTACATATCGTTAACACATCGACCAGGTACATACCGTTAACACATCGACCAGGTACATATCATTAACACGTCAACTATGTACATACTGTTAACTCGTCATCCAGGTACATACCGTTAACATGTCAACCAGGCACATATCGTTAATATGTCATCCAGGTACATATCATTAACACATCAACCAGGTACATATCGTTAACATGTCAACCAGGCACATACTGTTAACACGTCATCCAGGTACATATCATTAACACGTCAGCCAGGTATGTATAATTAACATGTCATCCAGGTGCACATTGTTAACACGTCAACTATGTACATACCGTTAACACGTCAACCAGGTACATATTGTTAACACGTCAACTATGTACATACCGTTAACACTTCAACCAGGTACATATCGTTAACATGTCAACCAGGCACATATCGTTAATACGTCATCCAGGTATATATCATTAACACGTCAACCAGGTACATATCGTTAACACAGCTGGTCTGGTGCTTATAAAACCTTTAGAAAGTCTAGACTCGAGACTCTAATAGAGACTGAGAAATTATTGTCATAACAACACCAAACAATATGTATGTGTGTGATGTCATTAGAGATTGAGTCTGGAGTCTAAAGTTTTATAAGTACAGGCCCTGGTCTAGGTTTTAAAACATTGAAATGTAAATACTAGCAACTCCATAATGTTGTCACAATTAAAGGTGTGGGTCTATATGTGACTTTGTTGCCATTTGATATTTGTGTGAATTATTTTATTCCAGTTGACATCAGTCGTGTGTTTTTGTTAATTATGTTACTAAGTTTATTTAATGTGACACAGTTATATTAATTTACAAGATCTGTGTCCATGTTACAGTTATTAAACTTACACCAGGATTATTAATAAGGGCAAGGTCACAATGAGTTTAAATCAAAGGAATAAATTAGAAGTACCCGTTATATAGATGATGCAGAATGTCGTTTGTATCAGTGTGTACATTGTGAACCTACACAGTGCCTCTCTACTGTTTCAGGGCCCTCTTGAGGTTGCTCTTGTCTTCCTGGCTGATGTGGCCGAGGGAAAACAACTGCCTAGTCGACACCACAACAAACTTCGCCTCTGCTTCAAAGACTTCTTAAAGAAGTAAGTAGTCGTCTTCCACCAACATCTTCCACTTGTTAGTCCGCACCAGCAGAAGTATTTTTTCTATCATACAGCAACAATCGGACATTATTTTATAACTGTTTACTGATTTTATGTTAAATGAATAAACTTTTCTTCGGTGATATTTCATGTACAGTAATTTACTGGAACAGAAATTTCTCAAAAATAATTACAGTAAGAGACTTTGAGAAGTAAAAATCCATCTATAGCTTATTTAGACCGTGGGGATAAAAGAAAAAGGGTCGTCAGGTTCCAGGAAACACACTTTTCACCTACTGTAGTCCACATTATGGGTGTCAGCAGCATTAAAGTGTTGAATCCATCAGCACTGAGTATTCTGTATGTTCTCTACATCATGTCTACAGTGACGATTGTGTTGTTTCCAGGTGCGGTGATGCATTACACAGAAACAAGTCTCTGATAACCCACGAACAGAAGGAATACCAGCGGGAACTGGAGCGGAACTATCACACTTTCAAAGAGAAACTTCTACCAATGATTTCCAACTCCACCACACTCCGCCGGTTACGGCATCATAAGAAGTGAGTAATGTACTAAATTATTACCTATATTATTGTTTTGTTTCCACTTAACCTAACTTGAAGCAATGGCATATTTCTGTAGGGATGGTCGTCTGGTCTGAGCTTCCCAACGGGATGGATAAAATCTTCCAATGAGGCCTCTGCTTCCTGTTGCCATGACTACTATCCCCTATTTTTCTACAATGTATTCTTAATTACCTGTGAATAAGTTAGTATACATCATACTGAATTGATTGTAAACTCTTTGTATTCACCTTATACCGAGTTTGAGTATTGCAGGTGTTAAAGTTAAAATAAAAGCATCTATAAAGGATTTGTTCCACAACTATGGTGATCAGATATTTTGTCTATTATAACTGTTAAGATAATCTTAATGTTTCTTTAAATATTTATTAACTTTTAATGAAAGTATTAGAAAGGTTTTATTATCCTATTCAAGAACTGACTCGACGAGAAATAATCAACTTTTGCCATGTATGTCAACAGTTCTGGCTTACTGGTTTCAGTTACAGGAATCAGGCTTTGGATTTAGGTTCAGTCTCAGCATTTCATTTTGACATCATGTTAATTAATTAAATCAGTGTTATGCTTATACAACTATGACTTCCAGAACGAAAAGCTTCTCTGCATATCAGTTCTCAGATAGCTTAACAAAACTTCTCTGTGTTGTAGGCTTGGTGTAGTATACGTATACTTAATTAGCTATAGTACTTTTCTATTAAATAAAAATAGTCTAAAAACCTTTTATAATAATGATATTCATAACACATTTCCACTCAGCAAGTAAAAACAGCATGACTTAAATTATACATTGTGTAACCATTAGGTGTTTATGACAGGTGTTATTATTTGATGGTTTTAGATTAACTTTATTGATATCTGTTTTAGCAAAGAAGCAAAAGAGAGAAAGAGATTGGAACACAATGTGACCACATGTTGAATGAGGAAAAAACTGAAACATCAGCATTTTGAACGGACCAGTGAGTTAACATGTTGAAAGAGAATGCAGTGGTGTTGAAAGCTTGCATCTGAGAATAGACCACTAATTCAATACGCTGATACCAAAGACAATGGTACACAATATATTAACACCATGTGGTTCAACTGTTGAAAAAAGAAGAAAAGAAACAGTGTCATCAAGAAATGTTCTCACTGCATCAAACTTTAATAACAAAAGACATCATGCATTATTGACATTAGAACGAAGGACGTTAATTGTCTCATCTTACTTTCAGTTATAAACATTGTCAAGCAGACAATCATGGAGTTTACACATGGACGGATATAGTTACAGGAAACATTGACATTAGTAGTTGGCTAATTCTGTGTTCACGGACTACATACATTCAGCTGATGATTGTTTACATTTCATAGAGCTTGTTTATTAGTGATTATATTGTATTATTACCGGCTAGTTGGTGCGCATGAAGACCATGAATCGGTCTGTAATGAGAATTTATCCTTGATGAATCAGTTTGAAATTTGTATGAACACAGACACTATATTGCTTTCAGGTCCAATGTAGGCCATGTCATCTTTATTATGCACTGTATGCAGGTTTTAGCTTGTAATTGGTCAAAATATTGGATTAAAATGCTAGCCCTGACTGTCTGCACCTGGGAAACTGCATTATAGATGGATGAGATGACCCATTTTACCATGTATCAAGCTGAAACAGTGCAGATGCCCAAAGGTTTCTGCAGACTCAAAAATAGGAGTAGTTGTACTTCTCATACAAATCAATGTCCAAGCTACTTTATGCTCCAGTAATGTCCAAGCATGTCAGTGTCTGTGTTATTGCCTAATACAGCAGCAGCATACCAAGGTTAAACAAGAAACAAAGAGAGTACTTGTTTAAAAAGCCTGGTCGTTGATGTTGGGTTCTAGGCTAACACTGATAGTTCATTAAGACAATTCCACATCAAATTGATCTTTAAAAAACTACTATTTTTAGCAGTCATATGCCAAAATTATATGATTAAATTCATTTTTACCTCGGTTCTGTCACTATGGTCCTGTAACCCATCCATCTTGATCCTGTAGTGTTGCTCTTTTGACAAGTGCTGCATTTACATTATATTTAGCAGCGAGGCAGACTGTCTGTTTTGTCACCATAATAGTAATACCACAGTTCATGGTTTCACAGCTGATAGTTAGGTTAGTGTTACTGAGTTCTGATTTGTCCCTATAATACCACAGTTCATCGTCTCACAGCTGATAGTTAGGTTAGTGTTACAGAGTTCTGATTTGTCCCTATAATACCACAGTTCATCGTCTCACAGCTGATAGTTAGGTTAGTGTTACTGAGTTCTGATTTGTCCCTATAATACCACAGTTCATCGTCTCACAGCTGATAGTTAGGTTAGTGTTACTGAGTTTTGATTTGTCCCTATAATACCACAGTTCATCGTCTCACAGCTGATAGTTAGGTTAGTGTTACAGAGTTCTGATTTGTCCCTATAATACCACAGTTCATCGTCTCACAGCTGATAGTTAGGTTAGTGTTCCTGATTACCACCGTGAATAGAAAAGTCTTTGGATTGAAATATTGTGACTGACTCACTGGAAATCACATAAAACATTTTACTGTAGGCTTTAGGGGTGTTAAGAACGGTTGAGTGACATTTCTACTCATATTAGATCTGTTTTAAAAAACTAAATCTTCAATGCATGCTTTTCAAAATACATGTATTTAAAGCATTTTAAAAATCTGAAATTTGTAAGGACATTTAGAAATCTCAATTCCCATTAAAAAATATTTGTAAATAGACTGCTTTATCAGTCACAAATACTTTACAAACTTTGTAAAATTAGAGAAATGCATTAAACACAAGATGAAATGATCTAGAATCAGGGTGCAATAGTGAAATTGATTGTTGATTGTCCACATAATCCTTATAGTGTGCAGTGAACAGTATACTTTGTTGTTAATACAGTACATAAAAACTTTAATGTTAGTAGTCTCTGAGGAGCATTTCTCTCTTTATTTTATCATTCTTATGTTTTAGGGTGGTTTTTTAACGTAACAAATTGTGCAGTTGATGTTTGTGTTTTTAGACATAATACACAGGTGGGTACAAAGTGTGAGCCATTGTACTGCACAATATTATTAAGACAACCACTTGATAGTTTTATTGCCGGTGACAAAGTACTCCACATTAATATTCTAGTTTTGTTTGGTGCTACTCGCATGAACCTAGTCCTCAATTATATATATGTGCAATATTTGATATGATTTTTAAATACTTTTATATTGTCAGTTATTTATTTTGTACTCATTTTGTTAGCAGTTTTAAGCCTTTCATTGTGAAATACATCTTCGTGTCACCACTACATGTACAGAAAACATAAGATGCAGGACACTAGTTAATGTATAGCACCATTGTTTTTATGTGTTGTTTTTAATCCATTTATTTTAACCAACAGTTGACCATAAATATTCATTGAAACCATTATAGGACCCATATCCAAAAATACTGTCTATTCAAACAGTTAAAACCATAATGACATCCGCATTCACACATACTGTCTATTGAAACCATTATGAAACCCATATTCACACATACCACATTAAAACCATTATCACCCATATTCACACATACCACATTAAAACCATTATCACACCCGTATTCACACATACCACATTAAAACCATTATCACACCGGTATTCACACATACCACCTATTAAAACCATTATCACACCCGTATTCACACATACCACCTATTAAAACCATTATCACACCCGTATTCACACATACCACCTATTAAAACCATTATCACACCCGTATTCACACATACCACCTTTTAAAACCATTATCACACCTGTATTCACACAAACCACCTATTATCACACCCGTATTCACACATACCACCTATTAAAACCATTATCACACCCGTATTCACACATACCACCTATTAAAACCATTATCACACCTGTATTCACACAAACCACCTATTATCACACCCGTATTCACACATACTGCCGATTAAAACCATTATCACACCCGTATTCACACATACCACCTATTAAAACCAGTATCACACCTGTATTCACACATACCACCTATTAAAACCATTATCACACCCGTATTCACACCTACTGCCTTTTAATACCAGAAACCAATGTGATTTGTCAGTATTTATAATGTGAAGCAAGATCTTGCAGATTATGTGTAAAAGCTGAAATAGATGAAACAATTTTACCTGCCTAATTACTAGTTGTTACCTGTAACACAACAGAATAAGCTGTGATGTCAGTCTACTTTATCTGTACTGTGATGTCAGTCTACTTTATCTGTACTGTGATGTCAGTCTACTTTATCTGTACTGTATTCACATATCCAGTATTGAAGGAAGGAAGAAAATGTTTTATTTAACAACGCAGTTGACACATTTTATTTACGTTTATATGGTTCAGGACATATCCAATATTGAAAGTTTTAATGTGGTTTTACAATATATTTATGTGTAGCGTTTCTCCTTTGTGTCTCATCGGTGCCTGTTACTGTCAGTCATATTTATAATGGATGTACATTGTGAAAAATAAATATCTTGTGAACATGTTGCTTGTTTTTCCCTTGATGAACATGCAATCAACTTTATAGGACTTAAAGATCAGCTCAAAATAACATTATGACTTATCTTTTTCTTTCATGTAACCAGGACTGACTTAGCCAGACAAAGCAGAAAAATTTCTGCCCTGGTTCATTCGCTTAGTTTTGAACCAAATGAGCACATCAAGAACCAGTCAGATACATCAGCATCGCTTGCTTTCACCGAATGTAGGGCTGTATTTGATCCGTTATATTATTTCTACTGGTCTCAAGAGGTCTATAGCACTATGCCATTTCATTAATTTGTAAAGACACCCAATGTAAAAACTTTTTTTTTTTTTTTTAAATTCCAAAATATATCTCCATTAGTTTGTGAAGACTACCCAAGAGAATCACAGGAAACATAGTACTAAGTTTCAGAACTATTTGATCAGAGAAGATAAACTTAAACATTTTCAATGTTTCAAATGTTTAAATTTAATAATAATTCACAGATTAAAAATGTCCAAAATATTACTTCAATTTGTTTATGAAGATTGATTGACAGAATCATAGTACCAAATTTCAGAACAATGCAAACAAATCTTTAGAAGATGAATTTTCAATTTTGAAAATCTTTAATAAAAGATATCTAAACCATATCTCTATTAGATTATGGAGAGTGCCCCAGAGAATCATTATATAAAGTTTCAGAACAACTGTAGGAGAAGACACTTTGAAGGAAAAGTTGACGGCCGGATGCCAGAACTTAATAGCCTAGCTAAAATCTTGGGATGTTTTGGAAATCATATTTCGGCATATAAAGCATGATGGCTATTTTTAACAAGGATATTTAACAATGCTTATTAAACAGCAAATGAGAATAGGCAACTTCGTGGGGATCAAATACCTGAACTATAAATACAAGTAGGATTCTTTTCAGATGGTTACTATAAATAGCAGGCGATTTCTATCATCAAAACTTACATAATTTATTTGTTCAACTGTTGGAAACATGTCACATGGCCTAAGAAGAGATTTCAGCACCAGAATCATGTGGAACACGGAACAAATGCAGTAAATATGGGACCTTTTGGTAGAAACCGTTTACCTGAATCAGAATCATGTGGAACACTAAACAGATGCAGTAAATATGGGATCTTTTGGTAGAAACCGTTTTAACTGAATCAGAATCATGTGGAACACGGAACAGATGCAGTAAATATGGGACCTTTTGGTAGAAACCGTTTAACTGAATCAGAATCATGTGGAAGAAGGAACAGATTCAGTAAATATGGGATCTTTTGGTAGAAACCGTTTTAACTGAATCAGAATCATGTGGAAGAAGGAACAGATGCAGTAAATATGGGATCTTTTGGTAGAAACCGTTTAACTGAATCAGAATCATGTGGAAGACAGAACAGATGCAGTAAATATGGGACGTTTTGGTAGAAACCGTTTAACTGAATCAGAATCATGTGGAAGTAGGAACAGACGCAGTAAATATAGGATCTTTTGGTAGAAACAGTTTACTAGTAACTGAATCAACCCCAAAATATTAGTAACGACAAACAAAATAGATTTGTTCATGTTTTATTCCAAAAGATATAACCAATTCATAACCTCTTGGTTTTATTATATTTCAGAAACAATACCATATACATTGCTTTGTATATCAAAAGGAAATAAAAATAATTAACTTGTTTGAAAAAGTAGAAAAGGAAAAAATGTCATGAGATGACTGTCCCAAGAGGAGTTGCCAATACCAATAGATGACTGCTGAGTTCCTCAACAGTTTTAAAAGATGAATATTTAATTTGTATAATAATTGTATAATATGAAAATACAATGTATTCAATTGACAAACTGAAAATACCAATTGATTTCTTAATCAAAATAAGTTGTTTTAACATGGATATGCAAGTACTATGAAAATAGACTAATAGAAAGATGTCAGGCCTGGAGCCACTTTGACTGTAGGCCTGTAACATCTTGGACAAGGCACTTAAATATGTAACTGCAAAGTTCGAAAAATATATCAAGAATCTTCCACTTTTCCTCTAAAAGTTAATTGATATTTATAAAATTTATATAATCCAATAATATTTTATTCTTTAAAACAATGAAATAAAATAATAATATAGTAAACCATTAGTCATGGTAATTTATATATACAAATCATGGTTTTCAAATACACGAGGTATTTTTTAGTTAAAAACAGAATGCTGTTTAGGTGACAAAAAAACAGAATGCTGTTTATGTGACAAATATGCCAGTACTGACTAGATTGATACATACTGAGACATTTAACATGTATTACAGCACATGAGAAAACAGAACCTAAATGTTAAAGGGACATTCTTGAGTTTGCTGCATTCTATTATTTGTAAGATCTTTCCGACTAATAACATATTTTCTTGTTTGCAATATCTGTGTCTGTATATTCAATACCATTCTGGACCTCTTAATATTTAAGCCCAAACTGGATTTCATCTTCAAATAATTTTGTACGTATGAAATATTTAATGTTAGGAAATAAAATGAAAATTAACCTTGTACAAATATTAGAACGATCAGAAACAAGTTTAATATACAGCCAGTAATATGTTATGCAGAAAAATATATTTGACATGTAATTACAATCGTTAAAAAGTCTCTGTTAGTCGATAACATTTTAAACATTGAAGCAAACTTGGGAATGTCCATTTAAAATACACAACTATGAAATATATTTGAGTAAGTGCTAAAATATTTTATGCTACAAAGGTAAAATATTACAAGTTAATCTCAGTTAAAACCAGGTCAAAAATATCTTTAATTATGCAGGTAGGTTTTGGG
>JAECMU010033042.1:0-15137 GCA_016106625.1 Dracogyra subfuscus | reverse complement strand
GGGGGGGGTAAATATTATTTTCAATAGCTTATAACTTTGCATCCACAAGATGTACAGTTCTGGGGACAATTTCACAAAACTTCTCAAGTTTTTACATCTGCGATTTGCAGTTCTACTGGGCATACATTTACAAGTGTTTGACATCTATTTCACATGGAATATTACACCATTACAAAAAATTGAGCATTTTAAGAACAAAAGGAAATGAAATATATATGTATTTCTAAGTACATTTGTTATATTATAATAGTAATAAGAATTGTGGTTTAATTGTTGATTTCAGTTTACGTGAAAACTAGGTTTTCAATGTTTTGTGAAATTGTTCCCTGAACTTTAGAATTTCATTTAAGAAATACTGTATTTAATACATATTGTTAAGTGATCAGGAAGCAGTCGTATTACATCTTGTACTACAAACCTGGCACCAGATTTTTAAAGCTATCTTAGTGCTACGATATCGTAAAACCATGGAAGGCTATGTTACTATGACACTTGTCACAGTCTATGACAGTTTTATGATATTGTAGTGTTAAGAAAATATGGGCCCTCCTTTTTAGAATGTAGTTGAAGTTATTAAGTAATCATTTTGTAAAAAAAAAAAAAAAAAATGCCTACAGTTTATTAACTAGTAATTATCCAAACAGTTGGACATTGTTTTTCTCAGTTCTCATCAGTAAGACAGAAAAGAAACAATAATAAAATGATACACTTCCTGCCATTCTGGTGACGACATAATTCAAAGCACAATTAGGTCATGTTAATACTGTGTGGCATAAATAACAAGTGCATAAGATTTGAAAATATTAAAAAGTATTTTTATAACTCGATAAATTTATCTCTTGTCTATTGTAAAAAGATTTTGAAAAGTGTTGTCATGAGGGATTTTAAACTGTATATATAGGGAGCAATATTGCATGCAAACCGTCATGTGACGGTTACCGGACTTTAAGATCATCATATAATTCATACAAACAATCTGTTAGCTGTGTGAAAATCACATGAACAAGGTTCCAGTTTCCTAACATTTTTAAATAATGTCCACTGCATTTAACTCCAAATGGATTTATAATCTTTCACATTTGTTAAAATAAAAATAAAATAAAATAATTTCCCTTCCAATTGTATTAACACTTGGAATCAAATTAAGAATTTTTTTTTTTAACTTCCTGAAATATATTTTAATTTGTTTGTCTACCTTAATATTAATGATGAAATAAACATATTAAAGTAATCTTTTGTACTAACAGTCTATGAAAATGAATTGGCAGGTTTACAAGGTAGAAAAGAAAATGGGTAATACACAAGTTGGTTAAAAATCACATCAATCTGATGTAGGATACAAAAGCTACTATTGTACAGGTACTGCTGTTTTACAACAAAGACGTGCTAAGAAACAAAAGATGCAATATGAAGTAAACTATGGAAACAGTAATAATAATACACATCACACATAAACAATACATATCACACATAAACAAAACACATCACACATAAACAATACACATCACACATAAACAATACACAATCAACTGCCGAGTTTGAAATTGTAATCACACACGCAATTGGTATCATTCCAACATCATAGCTGGAGTAAAAACCCACTACTTTCTACATCAGAGTGGTTGGTATGCAGATGAAACACTGATATCATAAAAAAAAAAATATCATAAATAAAAGAACTGAATTTTTTTTTTTTGCTGCTGCATGATAGCTACAGATGAGATATTAGTATAAAACTATAAATTGGGAAATGTTAGGAAGCATGAAATATCACAAACTTAATAAGGTCATACCATAAGATGGGCCAAATTCACAAAGACCTGGTTTTTAAAAACAGGTGTTGAAGCATTATCAAAATATGTACTTACATGCGTAGAAGACAAAAACAGGCTTTGAAAATTTGGCCCATTGTTAACTAGTTTTGCTCCATTTAGCCATCACAATATTTTGGCACAATGATAGTTGTAATTATATGTTACAGAAAAAACCCTGCCCTTTTTAAGCCATATGATGATTCTGACAAATGTTATATAGAGCTTTTTAGTCATAAATTAATATACTATTAATAATTTAGCACACACAAAATCTATTTCTGTTAAAACCAAAGTTCCAGAATTGAAGACAATTTTGGTTGTTGGGAGGGGGTGTTTGGTGGGTGGAAGTTGTAGTTTTTTAAAAGCATGGATTGCACAGAAAAAGTGGGTATATTTTTTTGATTTATATGTCCTCATGTGCTTTATTGGTCATGGTGCCCCCTCATTTACCGAAATGTTTTCATATCTGATACATGATTTTAGTGTTCGACCTCGCTAAATTTGTGTTACAAAATGAGCTTTCCTTAAATTTTAAGATCATGAATATGTTACGATGTAAAATATTAAATGTATTACCATATAATGGTAAAATAAATAAAAGAGTGATCAATAAGCTTATAAAGTTTAAAAGTCAAGTAAAGTCTTCCGACTTTGGTGATATGTCAGTTGTTTGATCGAGACTACAAAAGCCTTCAAAATTTTATAAAACTTGTACAAGGACCAATCTTCTCTCAACACCATCTCTTTCCATCTGCGATAATAATAATCTCACTGAAGTTTAAATCTCTTTACATCTTAAACTGAAGAACCCTATTAAACTATACTATAAGCTTTGCTCAATGTTTAACTTCCTTCCATTATTACTATTATCTAGGCATTTTAGACTCCACAGATATAAAAACACTAAATCCTTGATGAATACTAATTAAAAACCACAAAAACAGTTGTGAGATCTTCAACATGATAAACAAACACAAGTATGCAATAACTTAAAATAAATAAAGCAAACAATATTATTTCACCACAATAAACTGCTTTACATAGAGAAAGGTCGCTAATTGTTATTAAAAGTATTAATCTATGCCATTAATGAAGTATTTAACAAATTATAACTTAAATAATAAATAATTACAAATATTAAAAAATGTTTTGCAAGTTTTAGAAAATAAATACATTTTTGTTTTTTAAATGTACTTTGGAAACAATGATTTTGACAAAAGCAGAAATAAACTGAAGTATTCAACACAGTTTGTAACCAGGACGAATCTAATTTAAAATCCATACAAATACATCCACAAATAGCATGCAACACACCAGGTCTGGCTATTCCAGCACCATTTGGTCTCCTATTCCATCCTATAATGTTTACAAAAGTTTCAAACCACAATATGATGTCAGAGCTGTTTCAATGGTAATAAATAATGAAATACACTTTAAAAGTACTAAGCACAATACCAAACATGTTTAAACTGGAACATGCAGTTATTTAAAAAACAAATACATAAGATACATGTATAGAAACGAATATTTGTTTAACGACACCTCAGCACATTTTACATTATGGCTATTCAATATTTAGTAAACCTGTGAAAAGTGAAAAAAATGTAATATTGTTTGTGCATCACTGGCACGTGTTTAGTTTAGCATAACCAATTTTTCATTAGCAAAATTAAATTTATATCATTGACATGGTAATGATGGGTTACGCAAAAATAAAATGGGTTACCCGAATTTGTTTTTATATAACCCACAAATGCCTATTTTTTTTAATGCTCACAGTTTGTCTGTTCATTGTGGCAGAGGAAATCTGCTGCAGCCACACAGGCTACTCTATCAAAACGCAGCATGGCACTTTTATATGCAGTTTCCTATAGACAGAACAGTACATACCACATATTTTGATATACCAGTAGTATAGCACAGATTTGGACTGTGAGAAAACCAGAGATGGTAGAAATGATTGCCTCAATTCTACCATCTAACTACAGGCAAGCACTCTATCACGGAACTACATCAAACACCTGACACAAGTCGATGAATATAACAAGGCACATGGATAACTACACATTAATTCAACAACTCTCTCTAAAGGTAAAAAAATATAGTCTACTCTCTTTCACCTCTCTGTTTTCCAGTTTGGAGCCATACTATTCCAGCACTTGGAATGTTACCATCACTCACACTGCATTCCCCCATTCATGACCAACGAATCGAATGTAAAGGATTCCAAGGAATTTTTGCTAAATACTTCTGGAATGCCAGCATAACGATGCTTTGTGTTCAGTTCTTTAATTAACATTCCAATATTGCAACTAGTTATCCAAATACTCTAAGATCTCATAAAATTATACACATATTCCTAGACTGCTACAAATATGGAACAGATTTATAGAATATTAAACAAGTTTTCATTTCGTATCATGTTAGTCCTGAGTAAAATAAATCCTAACAATGTTGTTTTTTAAAACTAAGATTGCTATCAGTGTTGGACTGAACAGTAACATTAGAAGTCGTGATTACACTTCACTAGTAAATGTAGTAAATATTGTAGTTCAAGTTACTGAAACTAATATCTACTTCAGTAAAGCTGAATGATTTTCTTGACATCAAAAATTCATTACTGTAAACAATTTAGCTTTTTGGCACAGTCAATGAGAGGTTGCGATGTTTAATTTTACAATTACTGTGTACATAGTTGAGTTACAAATCATTGCTGAACTAAAAAAAAACATTTATCTGCAATTTTAAAAAACTACTGTTTTGTTGAATGTTAATCTTAATTTTACTAATTTTAAAATGTTATCCTGACAGTGCTGTCACAATATGACTGGCAGCTAAAAGAAGGAAGACATTTAAAAATTATTTTCCTATTGTGATTCAGCCATGTTAGTTAGATAACACTGAATACACTCAAGATCATGTTATCAAATAGGTTGTCAGATCTTTTTACAAAATCAATTTTGGGGATCTTCTCTGACTTTTAAATGTCTCAACAGGTGACTTGCATGTCAGAAAGATTTTTTAAAGCAGGTGCACATATGTCTGAACATGAGGAAACTGGCTAAAAAACCAACATGTGATCCCCAAAACTGATGTCCTATTGAATACAAAATGGCTGATATTCAAGCTAAAGCAACAGCACAAAAAGCTGGACCCACCAACTGTAGCAAGTCTCAGGTGATTACTCCACAAGACATGTGACTAAAGTGTTATTTGTCAGTGAGAATTCGCTCTCTAACAGTTGCATGATGTTTTTACGACAGGGTTTTTATTCTGGTACCAAATCTTTTATGTTGGAAGTAAAACCATCTGCATGCTTATGAAATAATTATCAACAAGCACAGTTGTGACATCTGCCAATTTAACAAAGTAACTATCTGTGAATGGCTTATAACTTTATAAGCGTCTGACCAAGTCAAATTCTGGTACATGAAGAAGTTGATATGTCACAAATAGCTAAAACTGTTGTGTTACATTGCGTCAAATCTTCGGTTCAACTTGAGATCTACTCAAATGTCAGAACAAAAGCACCAAAAGCAATATGAAGCAGTTACTTCTGTAACATCACCAGCCAAGTTGTGTCATAGTCACTGCAAGAGACTTAACTTGACAGCTAGTCAGTCATCGGTTAGCGAATGTTACTGTAGTTAACTAAGTTCTTCCGTAGTGAAAGTCTCCATTCTGTCGTGTGTCTCCGTCCTGTCTTGCGTCCCCATTCATCATCTTGTCCGGCGTGCTCTGAAGTTCATCTGGGATGAGTTTAGCACCATTGATTCCGCGAACATACACTTTGCTCGGCCGCACAAGCAGACCGTGACCCGGTTTACAGACAAAGTATCGCTTCCCCTGGACGCTGCCGTCGTTCTTCCCCTTTGGAGTCTTCAGCTCCACTCCTATCCATATCCCGTCTCCAAAATCAGTCGGTCCGACATATTTCACTGTTCCTGGAAATAAAAATACACAAACGTTAATATTACTCATTTTGTGAGACCAGTCTCTCATTCAAGTTTTGTTGATTCAGTTAAATGTAAGACAACATGCCTATCATTTCAGACAATTCAAATAAAACATTTATAAAATCTAAACAAAAGTCTCATATCACAAAATGAGCTAAATGGTTAAAGAGCCAAAGAAATTTGGTTTAATAACTCATAGTGTCTTGCAAGCAGATAAATATATTTAAAAAAAAGGTTTTATCATACAGTGAGGTGGATACGGAATTCAACATAGGTTATACTTTTCAAGGTCTTTCGAAAGTCTTTCTATCTGTGTAGCTGATTAATATTATTCTATTATGTATAGTTGATTATTATTAGTAGTAGTGTTGTATTACGTGTAGTTGATTAGTTATTTTATTTTGTACACTTGATTAGAGTTATTCTATTATGTATAGTTGATTAATTATTACTATTTTATTATGTAGTTGATTATTAATATTCTACTCTCACCGAGTTCCCCGTTACACAGACAGCTACTGCCTTTCTGAAGCTTGAGGCCAGGACTCGATCCGGGAGTTCTCTGTATGTTGGGATTCCCAGCCGACTTTGTTCTGAATTAAAATCATAAATATTGTAAATATCCTAACATTCAGAATACAAATGGATTAAAATGACATCATTAACTTTGTTCATGAACAAATTGTGATTTTCACCATAAGAAGAAACATCTAAAAAATCTACTGCTTGTCAAAAGGAAAAATCAAGAGCCAATACAGACAACCTAAGGACAAGACAAGAGATGTTACATCTATAACAAGGCCAATATGAAAAGATCCATTTAATAACATAATATTTACGGTATCATTTAATAACAAGTTGGTCAATTGGGACGAATTGCACCATACAGGGCTTCTAGAATCCACTAGCCATGGGATCATTTTTTTTTTTTTTTTTTTATTTATTTATTTAACGACGCACTCAACACATTATAATTACGGTTATATCGGCGTCGGACATCAGGCAGGCACTGTACCACTGGGCTAGGCTGCCCGCCCATGGGATCAATGCTTTCAAACATTTACTAGCCATGTTTACAAATTCACTAGCCCTACTTTACTTGAAGTTAATACACTTTTACTAAATAATAGTAATAATTAGAATGTTACATAAATAGAGAGATGGAGCTTAAAAACACTAACACTGGAAGGTTGGGTGGAGGTAGGATATTCATATTTACAAAATACATTTAACTGCAATAATGGACCTAAAGAAAATCACTAGCCATCAGGCATGGTAATAATGGCTATTTACTGGCCCAACACTAAATATCACTAGCCATGGGAGTGCACCTACCAGAATCTAGAAGCCCTGACCATGTATGTAAAACAAAACATAGATCACACAACGAACAGGGGAGATAACACAACAAGGGAGGTAATTCTAAACATCAGGATGGTAAGAATACTAAGAACTGACTGCTAGTGTTGCTCAAATTATAAGCAAATCTAAGAACTTACATTCGAAGAGGTGACTTGGATGGTCTACTAACAAAACTTGATACTGATGGACCTGCAAAAAACAATATAGGGAAACTGTGCATAAATGTATTAAATACTTTTGGGTTAAACAACAAAGCTGTCATGCAAAGTTCGCATAAACATAAACACTGCGAACCTCATTTTTATCACACATCAATGTTTTCAAAGCTCAAGTGGCAAATCAAAAACTGGTTGACCAAATTTAAAAACAAAGGCAAATGAAATGTGTCACGGTTAGAGAACAAAAGAAAAGTGAATGAATGAATGAATGAATGAAAGAAAGAAAGAAATGTTTTATTTAACGACACACTTAACACATTTTACTTACGGTCATATCAGACATATGGTTAAGGACCATACAGATTTTGAGAGAAAACCCTCTATCGCCACTTCATGGGCTACTCTTTCCGATTAGCAGCAAGGGATCTTTTATCTGCGCTTCCGACAAGCAGGATAGCATAAACCATGGCCTTTGTTGAACCAGTTATGGATCACGGTAGGTGCAAGTGGTTTACACCTACCCATTTGAGCCTTGCGGAGCACTCACTCAGGGGTTGGAGTCTGTATCTGGATAAAAAATCCCATGCCTCGACTGGGATCCGATCCCTACCAGCCTGGAGACCGATGGCTAACCACAACGCCACTGAGGCCAGTCATGAATGAATGAATGAATAGATCATTGTAAACCTCTTTAAAATTGCGAGAATATGTACATCACATCTAACTTTGTATAATCTATTTCTGTTTACGCATTAAATTCAGGACATTAAATAGGTTATCTGAATTCATTTTTGCACAAGCCATAAATGAGTTATGTAAATTTTCAATTCTCAGATTGGATTTCAAGTGATGATAAATGAAAAACAAATGCACTAATAATAATAATAATAATAATGAAACTATTAAAGACATGAGTCGAAGTACCTGACATTTTCCTGTCCAGTCTCTCGGATACAGCGCCCCAGCTGATGGTGTCGAGAGATTCACTGGAGCTGAATCGCCGATCTCCTAACCTACACATAACAGAACACTGTTACAAACAGCAGAGACAAAGACCATGCTAACCATATACAACATTTTAGTATTGGAACATTTGTTTGGGTACTTTTTAACATATTATTAAAATAGGAAGAAACTACTGAAAAATTATGGCTAAAAATAGTGAGTTATATATTTGTCAAATTTGGGTCAAGGCACAGTTTTTGCAATTTGCTACAGCATTTAGTACTGTAATGATCATCAGTTGCCAAATAATCAGGACATCGTTGCAAAATCAAAACACTCTTATTGCGGTAGACCATTAGATCAATTGGATTAATATTAGTGTGTATTTAGTGTTTAGTGTTTTCCCTAGCTTGTTTTAGCATGGTGTAGGACCATGCCTCAATAATCTAGCACCATCTTGCCTTAATCAGCGCCATGCTGCCCCGAGATTAAATAAGCCTTTTCGGTAATTAATTCTAAAATTGCCTTTATAAAACACCCAAAAAGGTATTATTAATTAATAAAATATGCCTTATATATCTTTTGCCATTCATTTATTAAAGCAAGCACATAAATAACATTACCGGGTAATGTTTATTTCAATTAATTTTTGTGTACCGGTACTTTTAATGTAAAACAAGTGCCCTGAAAATGGTAGAAATGCCCCAAAAGTGTTTAGTCTACCATGCCTTGCCAAATTTCTAGGGAAATTACTAACGTTGATACCTATTTCACTCTTATGAATTTGGCATGTATATATATATATATTCTTGTTTAGAATATCAGTGTTTGTATATTCAAGGTGTTTCTGGTTGTCTTAACTGGCCAAACTGGATTTTGTATTCAAATAATTTTGTACGTACAAAAAACATAATCATGTTTTAGGAAATAACATGAAATTTAACCTAGAATAAATATTATAATATGCAGCCATTAATATTTTATGCAGAAAAATATATTTGATATGTAATGAGAATCATTACAATGGTTTGTATGACTATTTCCCCACCATCCATGGGTTCAATTGTCATTGTTGATCGCAAGTTGTCGATCATTCAAGAACCATAACTCTGGATGAACTCTGTCTGGTCCTCTATGTAAACTGGACTATTTTGACGGTACTTTATTTATATATATCTCTCTATGTGTGTGTGTGTGTGTGTGTGTGTGTGTGTGTGTGTGTGTGTGTATAATGTGTATTAAATTACAAAAATATTCAGTTTTCCTAATCACGAAAATACAACTTGTAAATACCATACATGTTAAAATGTACATGTTTGTTTAAATATAACTATTAATACAAATATATATCTATTGTAAGTATAATGTGTTACATAGATGTAAAAACAATAATATAAAAGGTGTATAAAATCATATTAATATATTAAAATATAAAAACATGCTCGTTTTATCCCTGTAACCAACACATTAATTCCATAACCATCAAAATCATTTGACCACCACCAAATAAAAATAGAGAATCTGTATAAGAGAGGGTTTGTAGAAAATAGTCTTAAGAGAGGAAACTTGACAGATTTTCCCATTAGTAGCCAGGGATCTTTTATATACACCATTCCAGACAAGATAGCACATACCACGACCTTTGATATACCAGTCATGGTGTACTGGCTGGAACAAAAAATAATCCAATAGGCCGACCAACGTGGATTGATCCTAGACTGATAGTGCATCAGGCTGAGTGCTTTACTACAAATATCTTAGATTCAGCGGAAAGATAAACATACAGGAAATTCAGACCATATTTAACATGAAAGACAAATGTTTACATTTGAGCTAAAATGTTTGGATATTCAATAGCCGATTATTAATAAATCAAAGTGCTTTTATAAGAAAATTTATTACCAGCATGATTTGCTTTTCGAACATGTGTGTGTGTGTGTGTGTGTGTATGTATGTGGGTGTGTGTGACAGGAGGGAACTAAAACAAAAAGTGGAAGTTTTGACCTTGAATTAAAACATGCAGATAAATTAAATACAAGTCATGCAGAAATGTGGCTATGGATATGAATAATGTCAAACAATTGCATGGGAAAGTGACATAAACAGCCTACTTAACATATACATGAGGATGGTGGGGAGTGGAGTATAATGTATATATAAAAGCTATAAATCAATATTTTTGGTAAATGTTAATTAAATGTAAAATGATTAGGATTCAAATTAATAAAATATTCAAAAATATTTGGTATATACCTATTGAATACTTGGAACTGTCTGAGAAGAAAATAAAAAATAAAAATAAAACTTGTTAGTTAATCCAAAATGCAATTTTGTTTTTAACATAGACAATGTAGCACCATTACTTGTTTACAAAGTCATATATAAAATGTAAATAGCTATACTTACAGTTCATATATTAAATTACTAAAAACTAATAATAATTTCTGAGATCCAGATTTATAATAAACAAAATTTGAAACTATGATCCAGACAAACAAAAATGTTCCTTTCTCTTAGAACCATGAGGATCCATACACAATGTAGCGAAAACATGCATTTACAAATTCTCAACGACGTGCTCACAGTACAGAATTTGTCTGGACTACATTAGGTTGCAAGTTCATTACCTATAAACATAAAAAAATAGTGGCCAAAATATTTCACCTGCCGTGTACAAATGAAGACATTGGATATTAAAAGCCTTTATTATTTATTACATGTTCTAAGGTTGTGTGCAGTAACTCATCTTATTTCAAATTTTGATTCAGCAATTACTTTTTCTATTTCCAAATGTATTATTTATGAAATGTGATTTAGCTAAGCCAGAATTCTGACATCTTAGCCATAAATTGGGGTGGGCATTGGTGAACTGTGAAAAAGAGGAAATCTAGAGGGGTCCCGGAAATTCTTGAAATCTGTGTCATCTGCAATCTAATTAAAATTAGCTCACTATTAGTATTACATGTGGATCTAACAGCAGCCACTTGGAGCTCATGTCCACCAATCAAAACCTTACTTGCAGAATCATGCCAGTGATTTAAAAATAATTTGAAAACATTCCCAATTATCTTGACATGTTTCATGTAAATTACGAATGCCTTATTTAGACCAGTATAACTAATTTTAATCCGATTGCTAACAACACTGCGTATACTCCAATGGCCAGGTAACATTTTGTCTGTAAATTTAATAATTTAAATATTGACCAATCACACTTCGCTTTTTATAACGTTATTTGGGAGCATACAAATTCTAAAAATATCAGGCAAGTCTATTTTAGTGGCTGCAGTACAGCGAACCATATCAATACATACGGGATGGGTTATTAGGCTTCAATTTTACATTACAAATTATTTATTTATTTAAAAAAAAAACTAACTAAATTACCGGTAGTCCTTAGTTTTACATTACAAATTATTTATTTTATAAAATAAAAGATGTTTTAAGGCATTCGTAATTCACACGAAACATGTTGTATACCCTCAGGACAATTTGGAATGATTTCAAATTATTTTTAAATCACTGGCATGATTCTACAAGTAAGGTTTTGATTGGTGGACATGAGCTTCAACTGGCTGCTGTCAGATCCACATGTAATAGTGGAGCTAATTTTAATTAGATTGTGTCATCTAACACATTTTGGAGGAAAGGACGATTAAAATACGCGGAAACACAATGTTCCATGAGAGGAAGCCAGCTGATCAGAGGAGAATTCCCACCCCTGCATAAACTGTTGTAAAGAGTTTACTTCAGCTGTGTCAGCCATACTCACTTCTGGATTCTCGAGAGAGGCGCGAACACTCCATGTTTCATTTTACAGGAGAAGTAGCGAACCCCATTCACCGATCCATTGTTCTTCCCAGCAGGTTTGTCCAGTTCCACGCCATACCATGTGCCTGCAGAATCGGGCAAATGCACATTATTACTTCCAACAGTACAATCAACACTAGAATTTAAATTTTAATTTGACAATTGAAAAACTAAATTAATTTTAGTGTGTGGTAATTATTAATTATAATTTTAGCATTGTATTAATTATTATTAAGTCTTACAGAATGTTTTTCAAAATCTTTAAAAATTCTAATAAATTGTTAAATACCAAATATATTATTAATAGTGACTGAAAACAATGACTAGTATTAGTGAAAAGTTGAAAATGGCAAGCTTTATGGAATTATAATATTTTTTGTTATGTGATGTTCAAATCAACTGGGTTTTTTTTTTTGCTGCAAACATTTGAACATGGCTATTACAGGTCTCCTTTCTTCAGTTTCTTTTTAAATTTCTATCAAAGATAATTCAATACCGGCGACCAAATATGTAGAAGTTGATCGAACAGCCAGTACTCCATGACTGATACATCATGTTGTGTTATGTGCTGCCCTGTCTATTCAGTATTACAGCAGCATTACAGCTGCAGCAGTATTACATGTGGCTGGAGAGGGTTAGCTTTCTCATCATAAACCAAACAATAACTTGAAGAATAATTATTGTGAATTTATAAATCTGCTCACTTCACATACAAAATAACAAAAAATTATGTATTAAAATGTGTGTTGTTTTTAGGGACTTTGCAAAATATAAACGTGTTTTAGTTTGCAAAATACTGCATTAAAAATGTTCTGTTCTTGTAAATTTGGTAATGTTACCTGGAGCGAAGTCTGTACTTCCAATGTAGCGAACAGTTCCTTTTCTCTGACCAGCCACAATAATCCGATCACCAACTATAATTTCTCCTAGATCGGTTATCGAAGATGCTCTCGATTTACTCAAACCTAGAACATATTGACATTAAATGTAAATGACAGTACTAAGCGGCTTGGGGTTATCGGAGATGCTCTGGATTTACTCAACCTAGAACATATTGACAACAAATGGAAATGACCGTACCAAGCGGCTTGGGGTAAAAATGTAAAAAGTAAGACCTTTACAATAATAAAACAAAACATTATCAATCAAATGGATAAAGGAATACGGAAATATAACATTACACACAGCTGACAGAACAACCCAAGCATTCACTTTATGTTATTACATCATACACAACCACAACACAAGCTCATACCCATTGTTTTACACACAAAAACAACTGAAGGATGCAGGCTGCCTTGTCATTAAGAGTTGTTGTTGCTACACTGTTAGCATCTTTTCTTATAATATACTTCCTTCCACATGATGTTGTTAATCAAGTGCCTAAAATGAGTAACAATGGGTAATGTGCCTAAAATGTTGTCATTCTATTTGTTCTCAGTTCTAGCTCAGAAACAAAATGACACATGATCAACTCTTTTGGGGTTTTTTGCTGCACATCTGGCACCCATGGGGTTAGATAGGTCCATAAAAACGTCATTGCAAATCAACCTAATTCAATTTTAGCACATGGCAGCACAGCTAATCAGAGGTAACATCACACTACTGAATAGGTATCTGAACTACCTTGCAAGTGGTGTAGCATAGTCTGAAGATGGGAGGGTTCATATATGAACCTGGCAGACCATTATAGTCTACATTTTCCCTGGACACATGTGAATAGCCAACTATTGCAACATAAAAAAAATATTTAGTTTTAACCCGGACATATTTCTAGGGAAATAAACTTTTCTTTCTTTTAAATAACAATAAAAAACAAATTACAATTTTTTTTTAGTTTTAGCCTGTGGAAGTGGGCTTGGGTCATCCAAAGCCTTTCCCTCGCCACTCAAACCCAGAGTACACGTTAACATAAAGTGTCTGCCAGGAATAAATTCCCCCACTTCCATTTGGATTAGTCACACTCGGGGAACACCAGATGTTAAGTTGACCGGCTCAGTGGCCTCATGGTTAGACCATCGGTCTACAGGCTGGTAGGTACCAAGTTCGGATCCCAGTCGAGGCATGGGATTTTTAATCCAGATACTGTGGACTCCAAACCCCAAGCGAGTGCTCACCAAGGCTCAATGGGTAGATGTAAACCACTTGCATGGACCAGTGATCCGTAACTGGTTCAACAAAAGGCCATGGTTTGTGCTATCCTGCCTGTGGGAAAGGCAAATAAAAGATCCCTTGCTGTTAATCGACATAAGAGTAGCCCATGAAGAGCAGACAGTGGGTTTCCTCTCAAAATCTGTGTGATGATAAACCATATAACCATAAATAAAATGTGTTGAGAGAGTCCTTAAATAAAACATTTTTTGCTTGATGTGAAGTTGGTAAAACGGCCTTACATTTTGGTGGGGAGCACCAAGTTTGGTTCACAAAACCCTGGTTTTGGAAGATATGTAAGAATACCACACTCATTTCTATTAGTTTCTACCAGTCTTACAAACTGCAATGCTGCATTCGCACAAGAAGGTAAATTTTTATACATCTTATGAAGATGGGGTTTTTAGGTCATGTAGTATTCACTATATCCTAGAGCTACATGCAACAGTTTTGCAGTATACAGTCACGTTTGACACACATCTGAAACAAACTGGTTCAGTGCCCAGAGGGATAGATCCCGCATTTTGTAAATGAGTGTTGTCACAATTATGTTTTAAAAGGGCAATTTACATGTAGTCTGGTAATGGCAAATAAGCTGATCTCTTTTAGGAAATGAGACCTGTAATGGGGAGGTTGTTGGGTGGAGGGGGTGGGGGTGACATGCTTCTTGGAATTAGTTAACACTGTATATTGTATAATACAATACTATTGTGGAGGAACAAAACACAAGTCATTAAAAAGGCACTTCTTGTGGGTGGAGGCCTGGGGCCATGGGTTTCCCCATGACCACCCTCTGGATCTGCCAATGAAGTTTTAGAAGTTACATGTTAACACATCATGGATTATTACACACACTTGGAGAGATTCAACATAATAACACATAACTTTCAATATTTTTTATTGGATGATTTTCAAATGGAATGACATCCACACGATGATAT
>JAECMU010033000.1:0-28991 GCA_016106625.1 Dracogyra subfuscus | reverse complement strand
AGATAAAACAATAAACGATTAGTCGCCATCGATTGAAGTTACGTAAAACAATTACCGATTAGTCGCCATCAAGGAGAGCTCACGTGTAGGCCGTGCCTGTTACAGTGAATTTGTTTGTGAATTTTATTCTCAATAAAATATTTCAAAACAAATTAGTCGCAGTGTATGTTAGCTTTTTTTAGTAAACATGTTATTTTTGCATGATTATGAATTTCATTTCTGAAACGAGAGTACTGATATAAATACAAAATGTTTATCAAATGAGCTTGGAAATTTGTTGTTGCAACATGTATCGCTA
Organism: Dracogyra subfuscus; assembly: GCA_016106625.1. Lineage (NCBI taxonomy): Eukaryota > Metazoa > Mollusca > Gastropoda > Neomphalida > Peltospiridae > Dracogyra > Dracogyra subfuscus. The sequence continues at coordinate 28,693 of JAECMU010033000.1, read as the reverse complement.
TCTGCAGAAAACAAATAGTGATCCTAAAACTGAAGGCCACATGCTACCGGAAGCACACTTCAAACTGGAAAACAGTGCGTGCATATTAATTTCGCGACATAAGGTTGGACACGAACGGCGCAAAATTAATACGCAAAATTTTTTTTCACGGTTTACAGTATCTAATTTGTTAATAATAATAATAAAATCTTTATTTATAGAAGGTAGCTCAATTAGTTCTAGACTATTCTCCCCTGATGCCTTCTTACTAATGATAGTTCATTAATAATAATAATAATCATATTAATTATTACAAAAACAAAAAAAATAACAAAACCATACAATATGTGTGTACAATATACATATATATATATAACAATAAAATATTTGAAACATTTGTTTTTAAATATTTAAACTAGTACTTTTTTTAACATCATTAGGTAAGCTCTTCCAGATACCAACACCAGAAAAATCAATGCTTTTCTAGTTGTGCTCTATTTTTGGTCCAGGAGCTAACATATTTCTATCATCAATGGAGCAAAGTTCATAAATTGATGATATTGGATTGAACAGGTACCGATGAATAAATCTGTTGAGTGTTTTATATACAAGGATGGCCAGGGTTTTATTTCTAAAATTAGACTGGACACCCATGGCTTTGAAATTGGGAATTTTCAGTTTCATTTCAAACACATCTTATTAAGCCAAGTTAGAATTAATAACAAGTAATGCGATATGTATGTATATACATGTACTTGTGTTTATTCAAATAAATATATCTATTGTGCATTACAAAACTTTATTGGGGAGAGAAGGTTTGTCAAGTTGATGAGATTTACATCAAAATTGGGAATAACAAAACAACATAGTCTCTGTAGAATTGTGGGGAATGGTGCCCATCATCAGTCTAGAAAAGGTGATAAAACGCTGATGGCTTTTTGATATTCAATTCTTCTGTTTATTTTTAGCCACTTTAGTTCATGAAAACATAAATCTAATTTAGAACAATTTCCCCACATAGTAAAGCAGTAATCAAATATTGGTTGACTATAAGCATTAAAATAAAGTATTAAAATATTTAAAGGATGATACTTCTTAATTTTTGCTAGCAAAATTATTTTTGAAGTTAGTGCTTTACACACCTTGTCAACATGATTATCCCATTGAAGAAAACGGTCTATATATACCCAAGAAGCTTATGACTTGATACTTGCACTATTTGTATGTCATTAACACATCATTCTATATCTTTTTGTTCTGTATGTGATAATTTTGGGTCAGTAGTTATTAAAGTGGGTTTTTTGTTTGTTTTAATTCAGAAACATTTTGTTTGTATACCAAGCTTCATTGCTTTTTATATCTTTATTTAGTTTATCTTTTATAATGTTTATTGATGGGCCTGAAACATGTATTATTGTATCATCTGCAAACATGTCTACATGTGATTCTGTAGCAACCAAGGGAAGGTCATTTATGAATATAAGAAAAATTAAGGGTCCAAGTACTGAGCCCTGTGGTACACCTGCACTAACATTTAAATATGATGATTGAGTGTTCCCTATGTTAGATCTGCTAAACCATTTCTAACTAAATTTGATGGGAAGCTTCCTTGGTCCAAGGGGAAACAGAATTAGGAATTTGGTCATCGTACTAAAATTAATGATTTAAAAAGTAAGTTTATTGAAAATCTAGTTTGAACTACTTAAGTCAATCAAGCTGATGTCACATTACCTATATGTTTTGGTCATTTACTAAAAATATAGATATTTATCTAGTCATCACATCCTGTCAATGTATACAGTGATTGCAGGATAAAAGTATTTATTAATTTACTTTGAATAATCATCATTTAACAGAGTTGCGTAAATCTGATGGCAAAGACACCTCGACTAACATTGGTAATGCTTGTGTTACAACCAGTTTCAACTGCACCGTCACCACTAACACACAACCCATTGATGGTATACACATGCAAACTGTGTGATCAGAGCTTGCTTTTATTAAATGTTGTAAGAATCTGAATTCAGTCTTAGACTTTTGAATCTTGACAGTATTTATTATAGTTTTAATACATGTATTAATTTTAACCATTTAGTGTAAGAAAACAGTCTCAGTTTTAATTATATTCTCATCATGTGCCATTCTTTGAGTTGTGCAGGCATTGTTAACTAAATTGATATATTAAAGAATGTCCCGGTTCTAAACTGTTTAGTTGTAAATCAAATAAAAAACAATGGCGTCACGATATGTATTTCTTAAAAATTATCATAATGGCAGTTGGTAATAGTCATCGACATCAAAAACATGAGTTTAATAAAGCTACAGTTGACTTTGTGTTTTGCATTGGCAAATGATCTATAGGAAGTGGACATGAATTCAGACTTAACATTTTATAAGCATGGGCCCTGCTTACAATGGTACGGTTTTTGCTTAAATTATAAATCTTTGCTCAGTTTATTGGCTTTTTGCTTGTGTCGTCATATAAGACATTATGCACAGCAAGCTATGTTCACAAGTTAGTGCAACTATTGCTTTTGTAAGTACAGTCATCTCTTAATAATAACCACCACCTCTGCTCCCTGTTTATGCGTGATTATTAGTAAATGTCATGATGTTAATAAAATACATTGTATTACATTTAAAATGGTTTGGCTGAGCAGACAATGTATTAAGCATTACTGATAAATAATTGTTGTTTAACTCAATACTTGCATTTAATAATTTAAAAAAAAGTATCTTCTTTTTTTAATATTTCTAATTCATATGAATCTACATTACAGACCCATGAAAATTTGATTTTTTAAAAATATATCTATCCGTAAATGTATGTAGGATTTTTACTGCTTCTCAAAAATTGCAATTTGTAAATACAGTTGGTGGAAGGTAAGTATTTCTTTTCACATTACCAATCCTCAAACAAAGTGCAATTCCCCCCCGCCCCACGCATCCCTAAAGCCAATGGGATGGCCTAAATTCTTCTACTGTATGCTACTCTCTACGTGACCGTATCTTCCTTCTTTTTCACTTCGCTTTATGGTCTGGACGTGTTTTCCTTGGCTCTGTCTTGAGTCAACTTTTGTGGGGTTTTTAGCCTTTGGTTTTGTATTGTCTTGGGTGAAAATTGTTTTAACTTTGTTTCTTTAAAGCTTTCGTTAGCTTTGTATTTCATTTTGTGTTATTCACTTATTTTAATAAGTGTTTTTGTTGTGAATTGTTTTAGATTCGTTCAGTTGTCAGGTTGGCCGCCATTGCAGAAAATGATTTGAATTTTTCTGTTTTCACATTTAAGCATGTGAAGTGTGTATGCTACTAAATCAAATACAATTGTAACATATGTGGCTAAAACTCCTACCTGCAGTGTATTAATCAGCAGAAACACCACAGATATAACATTACCACCCCTCACCCTTAAAGTAAATCAGAAACAATTGTGGATAAAGCTGCTCATTTCAGATATAATGGGTAGCGTCTATGACTACCCTTGTTCTGCACAAACTTTTAGTACCTTTTTAACAGGTACCCCATACATGTTTCAAGCACAAGGCTACTTATTTGGTTGAGTACTACATGAATGCAATTTGTGAAACATAAATATACAAATTAACAACATGCTAAAGGTCATTTTATGTCCTGTGTGTGGGAAAGTTAATATAAAACATCTCTTGCTACTAATGGAAAATTGTAGTGGTTGTCCTCAAAAGACTATATGTCAGAATTAACAACCATTTTTGATGTCTAATATCCAATGATTAATTAATCAAGATGTGCTCGAGTGATACCCTTAAATAAAGTTTAAGTTTCTTTTGTTTAATGACACCACTAAAGCACATTGATGCATTAATCATTGGCTATTGGATGTCAAACATGCAGTATTTTTAACATATAGTCTTAAAGAGAAAATGCACTACAGTTTTACATTAATAATAAGCCTTTCATATACTGGCTGGAATGAGAAATAGCTCACCTGCAAAAACATACAAACTTAATACATAGAGATTATTAAACGAGCTTGGGTGTTGTACTGGTTTTACGAAATAAGTGTCAAAATGTTTGTATTGCAAGGATAATACATAAATCCTGACATGTGTTTTGTAAAATCAGTATGACTCAAACACAAGTGTAATATTTTCTTTATTATCTATATTATTATTGTCGTTTTCTTTATCTATAACAAGACCCAACTCAAAATATTTCAGCCACAACTTGAAGGAGATGATAAAATGACATCATATTTCAAATGCACAGTCCAAGCTAGGACTGGAGAAACAACGTCATGTTATGATGTCGCCTTCCAAAATTATGTCATTAACCTTGTTATTACACATGTGCTTCGTATGATTATTATTGAACCAAGTAGATAATAAATCAGTTTAATAGTCCCTTACTGATCTAAACCAGAGGGGACTGTAGGATTCATCTCTATTGTCCTGTCTGCCTGTCTGGGTTTTTTCACAGTGCCTTGAGATATTCAGCTGAAATAGTGTGTATAACTTTATCATATACTGTTATAGAACATATTTGACTTTCATTGCAATATACCCATTTTTGACAGAGTTAAGGGCCCTTGAACTTTTTTCTTTTATTTGCAATGCCTCTAGATATTGAGAAGAAATTTTAAATATAGTTTTATTATATTCTGTTACAGATCAAGTTTAACTTTCATGGCAATTTATCCATTTTTTGACAGAGTTTTGGCCATTGAATTTAGGAGATAAGAAATATTTGTGGGGCCTGGTATGAAACATGTATTGCTTTAATAATGCTCTCAGAATGCTTGTTTTAGATACATTCTTTGTTCTTTTCAGATCTGCGAACTCCGGTGAGACACAACTTCGGGATAGCTTTGTACTTGCAGCAGTTCTGGGCCATGTTCTTGAAAAGAGTTCTTCACACATTCAGGAACAAAGTCATGACAGCGTCCCAGTTGATCGTCCCTTTATTCTTCACCATCAGTGCACTGGTAGTGATCAAGACTTTACCCGAGACATCAACCTCCCCTTCTCTCCTCCTCACTGCTAATGATTTCAAATCCAATTTCCTACCTTACACCACACCAGTCAATGCATCAGGCGATCTGAAAACACTGAGCAGCACCTATAGAGATCAGTTTGAGAGCAGCATGGTCAAAGTGGTTTATGTCAACGATCTGTCTCAGTTTAAAACTCATCCAGATTTGGTGAAATATTTGGCAGAAAAAGGAGAGGAGAGCATCAGTACATACAATCTTCGATATCTACTTGCAGCCGATTTCCAACAGGCAGGAAAGAAAACCAAAGCAGTGGCTTATTTCAACAACCAGGCCTACCACAGCCCAGCAATTACATTAGCCAGCATGGCCAATGCCTTCATCAGATTCATTGCCAACAACAGCACCATTGATTTCGAGATGTCGAATCACCCGTTGCCAAGAACGAATGCCAGCAAACTCAATGACGAGATGACTCAGGGATTCAAAGGGTTCATGCTGGCATTTAATGTCTGCTTTGGAATGGCTTTCCTGGCCAGTAGCTTCGCCGTGTTCCTAGTCAAAGAGCGTGCCACAAAGGCCAAACATATCCAGTTCGTGAGCGGGGTTCGTGCCGTCAACTTCTGGTTGTCCACGTTCTGTTGGGACTTTATCAACTACATCATACCGGCCGTTTTGCTGATTGTCTGTTTCGCAGCATTCGGTACTAGCCAGTATGTTGACGACTATAGGTTCTTTGATATCCTCTTACTGTTTGTGATGTATGCCTGGGCCATGCTACCGTTCATGTATCTGTGGTCATTCTTGTTTCAAGTGTCGTCTACGGCCTATGTCTGGATTACCATGTTCAACATCATTTCAGGTCATTATGGGTTTATTCTTCAGCAATGTTGTTTGATTCATTTTTTTTTTTTTAAATGTATTTTTTTATAATTTACATTTTATTTAAATAAAAACATATTTGAAAAAAGAGGGAGAAACAATACAATTTTCTTTTTCAAGTGTCCTTTACTGCCTATGTCTGAATTACTATGTTGAACATAATTTCAGATAATTATGGGTGTATTCTTTCACCAATGTTTGCTTAATTTATAAAAAAAAAAAAAAAAAAAAAAATTTAAATGAAAAAGATATTTGAAAAAAAAGAGAGGGGAAAACATTCAAATATGTTGTTTTAAATTATTTTAAAAACTAAAATGAAATTAAAATAGTGATGGGTTACAGAATTGTTTTAAATAGTCTTAGTAGGGAATTTTATACCAATTGTTTTTTTACTAAGTATTTAACTGTCATAATTGAAAATCGTACATCACCGAATATTTATTAATTTCTGTAACTATTTGTGTACCATTCTTTAAAGTTTAGACTACTTTTTGTTACAACAGATCTGTAATCTTTTGTTTGAATCTTTGTCCAGTGAAATAAAAATGTTATGAATGAGAAAAGTTAATAGTTTGAAGACAGTCATAGTGTTATTTTAACAGTATTGCTATAGTCAGTACCACGGGGAACACATTTTTTTTTTATACTATGGAATTTACTTATTTATATTTGAGCCAATTGTTTTCTAAATTGCACTCATTCAAAAATAGTATATTTTTGTTATTTCCAAAACACCTTAAACCAAACGGATATTATTTACCAAAAAAAATATATCTTTTCTATCCCGAGTCTGGCCCCTAGCTATCCAGAGACGGGACCCGGGACAGACATGCTCAAAACCTTCATAGTATACGAACATGGTAAAATTATGCGCTCCACTCCATTTTTGTAGGAGAATAGGACGGACTATAGGTTTTTCCCATGAAGAATTTAATTTTTGTTCATAATTTTTAAATGTAACATCGGGATTGACATAATTATTTCTTATAATTGTGATTGTTTCTTATAATTCTTGTGATTGTTTCTTATCATTCTTGTGATTGTTTCAGGTGTCGCTACATTGCTGACTATTGGCATATTGTCAATTCCCCAGCTGGATCTTCAGTATGTGGCTGAAATACTGGAGTGGATTTTCCTCACATTTCTTCCAAACTTCTGTCTGGCTCAAGGACTGGAAGATTTCTATGAGAACAATGATTTTCTGAAGCTTTGTGAACCGTACATCAAATTTTGTCCTTTAATGAAAAAACCATTCCCCTGTTGTAGAGGTAAGTCAGCTTTTCTTTGAAACTGTTTGGTGCTTTAGTAATTAACACCCAAAAAAAACATTTCAAGAGCAATTTTGTGTTGAAATTTTCCAGCATTCTGAAGATGGAAATGTCATATACGTAGTTTATTGTTATTGTAAAGAGATGTAAAGTGACGTCATTCAAATTCAAAAGTAACTATATTGCTACAATGCTTCACCAACTATATTGCTACAGTGCTTCACCACATTAAAGTAAAAACCTGTCTATTAACTATGACCCCTGTCAGAATTATTCTAAGTTCTATATTGAGCAGACAATGCCATTTACAGGCGATATATTTAAAATGTTCATACTTTTATGCAAAATATTAAGTTTTAAAAGATTAAAGAAATAAACAGTGTTTTTGTCAAATATATCATATTCCCCAACTTGATCTTCAGTATGTGGCCGTAATACTGGACTGGATTTCAGTCATATTAACGTTGTTCAAAAATTATATTCTGAATCTTTCTTCCCATCTAGTATTAATTTATGGAACAATATATCGGTGAATATTAAAAATTCCACGTCTATGGTATTGGTTCTTTCAAGAAAAAATTAAATACAAAAGATTTTGCAGTCTCTACACATTTTTATGAGAGTGAACAAAAGCTACAAATACTGCACTGCAGACTTTGATTGGAATAAGTGATTTAAACCGTCCACCTTCTCCTTTATTCTTCTTGTTTTATTTATATTTTGACAGGTTACAAGTACAATTGTTTTACCTTTTTTTTTAACACTAAATGCACATCTTGTATTTTGTCAGCATGTCCATGTTGACAAGTTACTTCTTTAATTTTATAATGTAGGGAAAGATAAAGGCTATGCATGTTGACCAAATGCTAAAATGCAAAGAGGAAAACTTTTTTCAGCAAAAACATTTTACACATGTACCTTGTCTTTCATGATTTTTAAAGAAGTAAGTTCAAATAAGTGTGATATCCCACATTAAAGCATTAAAGTGTAAAGTAAATACTTTGCTAGCTACCTAACAAAGAAAGAAAGAAATGTTTTATTTAATGACGCACTCAACACATTTTATTTACGGTTATATGGCATCAGACATGGTTAAGGACCACACCGATTTTGAGAGGAAACCCGCTGTTGCCACTTCATGGGCTACTCTTTTCAATTGGCAGCAAGGGATCTTTTATTTGCGCTTCCCACAGACAGGATAGTACAAACCATGGCCTTTGTTGAACCAGTTATGGATCACTGACACCATATAACCGTATATAAAAGTGTCGAGTGTGTTGTTAAATAAAGCATTTCTTTCTTTCTATTGGAGGAACGAAAAGCGAAGTGGATTTTACACATGTCCTATTGCACAGATCCTATTTTCATTCCGTGAAAATACACACTACATGTAGCACATCATGAGAGAAGCTAAAATCTCTGACGTTTAAACAGGGCAAAACCATCAAAAAATAACTAGAGCTTGTCTTGATAACCATTGCAATGTACTTCTCAGACGAATGTGCCTTTTTGGAATTATGAAGAATGCATTTTGGGGTATTACAAAAACCTGGATGACCAGAACCACTTTAGGTGTATGAAAATTAATATTCTAAATAATAAAATGTAAGTATCTGACTTGTAATTTATATTATAAAAAATGGCTTTAATGGTAAAAAGCAATATGTTGTCATGTTTTAAAACTAAGAGTCTATCATTTTAATGAAGTCGAAGTTCACTGACAACTGTGTTAGGTAATTTCATTAAGCTTAAAGAAGATAATATAATCTCAAATTCAGGAGTACAAAAATTAATATTCTATTTCTCAACTATCACCTTCTACCTATGAATGTAAGAAAAACAAAAAACTTTATAACCTTTTATTATAGCCTTAATTGAATTTTTATTAATAAAAATAATTTTTTCAGATAACTGTGGTGACTTTTGTGCCGACTTCAACACCGACTACCTCGGATGGGAAGCCAACGGCATCGGCCGAATGCTGACGTTCCTGACCCTCCAAGGCTTTGTGTACTTCGGTCTGGTTTTTCTCATTGAGTCCGAGCTCCTGAAGACCCTCTTCTACGAACTGAGAAACTGGAAAAAAGTGCACCCTCGTATAATCCAGAGGTCCGACTCTCGAGTCCAAGAAGACAGCGATGTTGCAACTGAGCGGGCACGGATGGTCAACTCTACGCTGTCCCAGCTGTTTGGAATGGACAAGCTCATACTGCAGGAGGTGGTCAAGAACTATGAGACGATATGCGCGGTGGATCACATCAGTGTGGGTATCCCGCAGGGCGAGTGTTTCGGACTGCTGGGGATAAACGGTGCGGGTAAGACGACCACATTCAAGATGCTGACGGGAGACGAGTTGGTGTCCAGTGGAGAGGTGTACATTGATCAGTGCAGTGTGAAGACCGATATTAGGGAGGTTTGTAGTGTTTTTTGTGTGTGATTTTTAGGTTCATACTTACTTATGTCCATTGTCCCTCCTGTGGCATAGGCTGTCGACAACCTCTCTACAGAGTCTTCTATCCTGGGCTCTTGTTTCCAGCTGTCTCCAGTTATAATCTGTCTTTTTGGTATGTGCCTGGAGGTCCCTTCACCATGTGTTCTTCGGGCGGCCTCTTATTCTCTTGTCTTATGGGTCGGAGCATGCTTGCTGAGATATCTAGCTGGAGGTCCCTAAGCCATGAGTTCTGTGGGTGGCCTAGTGGGTTCCAAGCCGGAGTGTACCTGGGAATAGCTGATGGTGGTTTCCAGAGTGTGTGACCAATCCATCCCCATCTTTTTATTATTTCTTCTCCAGCATTCAGTTGGTGTGTTCTTTGCCACAAGTCAGTGTTGCTGATGGTGTCTGTAACCTTTCTCTAGGCACAATACAGGAACTTCATTTAGCATATACGTATATAACACTCCATATTTTTATCTAGTTACCATACATGGTAAAGGTGGTCGCTTAGTCTTTTGTTTTTCTTACTGTAACTTGACCTCTGAACCTTATTGCATTCTGTCACCCCTCTTTCCCAATGGGCTAGTCCGAACATCCCAACAACCAATTATTTACTAGAATCTTACAGTGTTGTGCCACTAGGTTCTAATAATGAGCTACTCTCAGTATACTAAGTTCAAAAATCATATGTAGCTCACCTCTTTAATTTTCAGCAGAACATTCTAAAATGCACCTAATTTCCTTCATTCAAACTACACACCCTTTCCCTTTGGCTTTAATCCTACGGAACAATAACAATTCCAAAGCACAAAAATGAACCTCTGCCTACTACCAGCTCCATTTGGGCTGCAGGTACTCTCTTGCACCTGTCAGTGCAGGCGGTCCCCTCTCCCACCCCAGAGTTTAAAAAATCCCATCGCCCGACGCCCATGCCAAATGGAATTTTCATGCTGGGCAAGTAATTATGTTAACTGCATATGCCCGATGACAAGTGACTAATTAACACCTAAAATTGTTGGTTAGGGGGGGTGTTTTTTTCAAATCTCGGTAAAACCTTTGGAAAGAGTTCCGATCGTTCGAGCATTTACATAATTCTAAGTATTAGGTTCTATGATCTTTAAAAATGTGTTGAATGCGTTACTAAATAAAACAATTATTTTTATTTTCTAAGTAACTCCAGCAGCCTTGCATTGTGTTATTTTCCTCAGTCTCTGCTGCTAACAAATAACAGTAAAATGCTTGTTAAACATGGGCTGAATTTACGAAGACTTTTCTTGCACACAGGTGTATATATAAACAATTCCAAAGTAGGCTCGAAATTGCTGTACACACACATGTAGATAACCAATTCTTCAGTTAGAGCCTTGGAATTGTATGTATACAAATAATTGCCTCTTGCTCACTTCAAGTAAAGCAGGGTTCTCATTATGTCACACCCACTTGTTGCATGCGATTTGTCGTAGCGAGGCGAATGTGTGTAGGAAGACATTACGTTATAAGTTTTGATGACATCAAACAAATCTCATCAGTTTAAAAATATTTTGTGGGAAATGTAAGTGCCTACAAATTTTCACTGAAATAAAGAAAACATGAATGTTGACAATTTGCTGATGGCATTACGTAACAAAACAATTATTGACCTCATCTCGACAATAATAGGTTTTATGGAACCACGAAATCAGGACATTTTGACATGTTTATAAGCAAATGAAAAAATCTGGAAGTGACAAAACTAAATGGTTTATTTCAATGTTATTCGATTGGCTGAGAGCTTACCATTTGTCGTGAGAAATAGAACATGTTCTAATCGGTACGATTCCGACACGATTTGTCATATAAGACTGAAGTCATTCTGATCAAGGTACGATTCAATCACATGCGACAAGTTGGTATGACTAATCGCGTAATGAGATTGCTCCTTAATCAGCCTTGAAAGGTTATCTGTATAATAAAATATCACTTTGAGCTTTAGGGTTTTAATCTATTTTACTGTATACTTTGTATTCCCAATAAAATGTCTTGTTCCTACTTTTACTTTCATAAAAGCATAGTAAATTATTAGAATTGAAAACAAAATATCAGTTACAGATCTTTTCCTCCAAATTGACAAAACATTTAACTTTAATATATTACAAAGATAACCTTTGAATGTTCATCATCTTGTTTTGAATGTTTAGGTCCAGCGAAAACTTGGCTACTGTCCTCAGTTTGATGCCCTCATTGGAGAGTTGACGGGAAGGGAGATGTTGACGATGTTTGCGCGACTGCGAGGCGTCGTTGAAAAGCAGATCAGTCACATGGTAAATAATCTGATAAACGCTCTGCTGCTCACAGAGCATGTGGACAAGCTGTCGAAAACTTACAGGTAATTATTATATAACACCAGCTTTAACCCATGTTTAGCACAGGAAAGTTTGGATTGGATTAATAGAATCAATCACCATTGTGAGGTATAAATAAGGCAATGCCAACCCTTGGGACAAAATGTTTTTGTGAGGTCTGAGGTTTACCTTTTTCTTGCCCATTTAATTACAGTAACAATACATTAATTTTGTAAGCTATGTACAGTTTGTTTATTGTTGAACAACAGTCGTAAACATTTCACCTACAAACAATGAAACTCATTTAATCAAAATATAGTCCAACTTATGCAATGACATAAAAATGCAACATCTTAACAATAAATATAAAGTTGAAAATATGAATTTGTTTAAATATTTTTTAAACAATAATACAACGTGAAATGGCAAACAGAAATTTGAAAACCATGAGTCAATCGTCGTAAAACATGAATTGTGATGTCAGTCGTCGTAAAACATGAATTGTGATGTCAATCATCGTAAACATAAGTTATGATGTCAATCGTCGTAAAGCATGAGTTATGATGTCAATCGTCGTAAAACATAAGTTATGATGTCAATCGTCGTAAAGCATGAGTTATGATGTCAATCGTCGTAAAACATGAGTTATGATGTCAATCATCGTAAAACATGAGTTATCATGTCAGTCGTCGTAAAACATGAGTTATAATGTCACGTATATATAGCCCTCAGGTCAGACAGATTTATCTAGTACTTGGGTCAGAGATTTTTGTAGCACCATGCCAAAGCTGGATAACCCTGTCCAGTGAGCAAGAAGTGGTTTGACAAATCTACTAGCCCTTGGTTCCGGCTAGTGAATGTTTGGTCTGGGCTATTGAAAATTATCATTGGTATATTACTAGAACACATGGAATACCAGGGTTATTGACTTTCTCAAATATTTGTCGGAACTCTGGCCCTTCACACAAACTCTTTATAATACATTTGTATCACTGTGGAGCGGGACACAGCTCGGTGGTAAAGCATTCACTTAATGCATGATCAGTCTGGGATCAATACCAGTCGGTGGATCCATTGGGCTATTTCTCGTTCCAGCCAGTGTAACTTAGGCCATAGTACATGTATGTACAATCCTGTCTGTGATGGTGCATATAAAAGATCCCTTGCTGCTAATAGAAAAAGAGTAGCCCATGAAGTGGTGAGAGCTGAGTTTCCTTTCTATATCTATGTGGTCCTTAACCATATGTCCAACGTCATATAACCGTAAATAAAATGTGTTGAGTGCATCATTAAATAAAACATTCCTTTCCTTCCTTCATATGACTGTATTGATACTTGAGTTATCTTATATTATATTATGTATATGGGTAGTTTTTGTTTAATCACATGTTGAGAGTAAAGTTCTGTTCTTTCTCGTATGCAAATCTCCTGATAACTCAACTATTTTCAAGGTGTTTTTCTTCCTCCACTGCCTCCTTGCATTCTCTCCTTTGACTACCAGCTCATTTTCCCCCATCTGCCAGATCCTATCTTTCAACTTCTTTCACTGTCCACCTCTACATCCCAGTCCTTGTCTCTCCAACTGTGACAGGTGGTTGTCTCTTGTGACTATCTGTGCCACACACCTGCCATATCCCATCAGCATTTAGCTGTGGGCTTAGTCTGACCACTTCAGTGTTCAGTAGTTACTCCTATTTTAAAGGTCTTTTGATTCCTTTACTGGTCTTATTTTTTATTTCAGTGGAGGAAACAAACGTAAACTGAGTACCGCTATTGCCTTGATTGGCAACCCACCCATAATACTGCTTGATGAGCCAACCACAGGCATGGACCCGGTTGCTAAGCGATTGTTGTGGGACGCACTGGCGGCTGTACGAGACAGTGGGAAAACTCTTGTCCTTACGTCACACAGGTGGGATATTATTTTTATTTACCAGCATTTTATTCTCTTTAATATGTTAGGATTAATTTTAGTTTCCCAAAACAATGCTTTAAAACCATGCCCTAGTTTATTGCGAAGAACTGAATGTCAGTAATGTGAGATTGAAAGTCAGTAATTGGATGAATGTTCCTACAATGGTTGAGGAGTTTGGCCAAAGTCTTCTAATTTCTATACTGTTTGTGTTGGTGTGATCTCATATTTCTTTCCATAAGTATATCAAGGCTGTGAGTGTTATTTCAGTATCATGTAGATTGGACTTTAAATTTTTAGACTTCATTCAAAGTTTACATTCACTGAAAATTAAATAGTTCAATCTTCTCTTCTTTTTTTTTCTCTCATTTACTTTTGGACTATCCTTCTAAAATGCTCCAAATGATGTACATATTCAACTAAATTGTCAAATCCTTTTTATTTTTGCCTCGTTAACTTTTTAATTTAAAAAAAAAAAAAAAAGAAGTTTTTCACCAATTGCTATTTTCCAATATTCTGTCCATTTCAAACTCTCTCCCCCTCCCCCTCCCCCTGTTCTGTCCAAGACCCAATCACTGACATTGTCAGAGATTGTTTGCAGGAGAGACATGCTTGAAACTTAATTGGATATACATTGTAGGCACATTAATATACTGACGTCCAGAAGAAACTTTACATTCATAAAATTTGAATAATTTGATAAATATTGTTTGTAATTGAAAAGAACCAATTTAGAAACTTTACAAACACTTTGCAGGAATCACAAAGTGCATTGTGACATTGAGATGTTGAACTCTGTGATACTTTCATATTCCACCATATGGTATGTTGGTTTTCTATAATACAATATCAAGCCTTGTAAAGTTTTCTTTTGGAGGTCATTATATGTTATTCACTGCTATCCTATTTCAGTATGGAGGAATGCGAGGCTCTGTGCACTAGACTAGCCATCATGGTGAATGGCCAGTTCAAGTGTCTCGGCAGCCCCCAGCATCTCAAGAACAAATTCGGGGAAGGTTACACCCTCATAGTGAAGGTTGCTAGCACCGATGTCGACCCCTATCCCGACCTACAACCTTTGATGACCTTCATAGAGGAGCAGTTTGCCGGGAGCGTGTTGAAGGACGTACACCAGTCTATGCTGCATTACCACATAACGGACGTCCGTTTCACGTGGGCACAGCTCTTCGGAATCATGGAGAGAGCGAAAGAAACATACAGCATTGAAGACTACCTAGTCGGGCAGACAACTCTGGAACAAGTGTTTATTAACTTTGCCCGGTCTCAGGTGGAATCAAATGAAATAAAAAAAGGATGCTTAAGTTGGTGTTGCTAGGCAACATGTTTTGTTTTGTAGCAATGGGTTGGGGTTCTATCACTATGGTCACTGTGATCTTTAAATAAGACAAAGTGGTATTTTGGTGTAAAACTATAAACGATATGCTGCGCTAGCAAAATATTTAATATATGTGGTTTGACAGTGAAAATTTATCCACAACTGTCTGTTATTTGTCTCAAAATGTATGAGAGTTTGAATGATTTCAGGGTTGATACATATTATCTGGATGTATAATAGTGTACGGTAACTGAAAATCTAGTTTTAACTAAACATTGGTGCAGTCACGTACTTGACTTCATAAAGTAAAACATTAACCAAACAACTTATATTTTTCTTGTCCTGTCCCCAGTTTTCTTTCTGTTGCCTTTTTGGTTTTATTGTGCAACCAACCATTTTTTTTGCTATATTAGTGTTCAGGATTAATGTTTCTAAATTTGTGTTCATTGTTTTGTGTTTTGTATGACTTTAATGTACTGTTGATTATTGATACTGTTCAGTTATTTGTTTTTGTATACGTGTGGGGGCGAGAAATAGCCCAATGGTAAAGCGCTCACTCAATGTGTGGTAGATCTGGGATCGATCTCTGTCATTGGGTTATTTCTCATTCCAGCCAGTGCACTGCAACTGGCATACTGTCTGTGGGATGGTACATTAAAAAGATCACTTGCTGCTAATCAAAAAGAGTAGCCCATGAAGTGGCAACAGTGGGTTTCCTCTCTCAATATCTGTGTGGTCCTTAACCATATGTTTGATGCCATATAAATAAATTCTGCTGAGTACGTTGTTAAATAAACCATTTCCTTCCGGTGTACATTGGTTTATTTGATCAAATGTGCTCTGACCTTTTGTATAATTTTATACTAGTATAATATATATATATATAGACAAAGACTCGGGGCCAAAGGAAATGTTTTTAAGTAACGACACACTCAACACATTTTATTTATGGTTATATAGCATCACCAGGGCCACAGTTGCATATAATATACAGTCAAACTTTGTTATCTCAACCTCTGTAAACTCGAGTACGGTACCCAATCTTGAGGTTCAATGCCAGTCCATACAATTTTCCTATGTAATGATACAAAAGTAAACACTGTTATCTCAAGCATGCTAATCTCGAGTATGAGGCTTATCTTGAGCATATTTTGGTATCCCTAGCCTAGGTGCACTTTACTGTTTTTTTCTTGAAGTGTATACAAAAAACGACTATACTGTTTAGTGATGTTTCATTAACAAACACAAAATTTATGTTTGGAATAATTTGCATCAGCAACTATTATTTTTTATCTCGAGCTACCGATATCTCGAGCTTGTTGGACCCATTCCTTCAACATCGAGATAACAAAGTTTGACTGTATATTTGTTAGTCACATGGAACTCTTAACATGTATATTTCTCATTCCAGCCTATACTGCACAACTGGTATAACAACAGCCATGGTATGTACTATCCTGATGTGGGATAGTGCATATTACAAATTCTTTGCTGCTAAATGAAAAGAGTAGGCCATGGAGTGGTAGCAACTTGTTTTCTGTCTCCAATTATCTATGTGCTCCTTAACCATATGTTCGAGATAAGAGGAGTGTTATTAAATACAACATTTCTTTCTTCAACCCGCAACTCCTGATGCGCTGTCGGTCTAGGATCGATTCCCATCAGCAAACCACTGGGGTTTTTTCTCGACATAACCATATGTCCGACGCCGATATAACCATAATTATAATGTGTTGAGTGCGTCGTTAAACAAACAAACCAAAATAAATAAAAATTCAACCCGCACGGGCATAGGAGGGTATTGTAACCTAGTAGTTGCTAGTATTCGATCAAGATTAATTTATTTTTAAGTTTATTTTCGATTTTTTCAAATGTTTGTCATTTCAATTTTTCCTTTTAATACTTTTGACTTTAAACATCTTGTATATGTGTGATGATTTCTGTTGGATGATTTTATTTATTAGCAACAATCATATTTATACCAGTAAATCCCAAGAACAATCTTTCGAGTGAAAAACTTTTCTTAGTTTGTCTGGAAGTCATGTTACTGGTAAAACAATCAAAACATGTCTGAATTTACATGTAGTTAATCTATCACAAGTATTTCTAGTGCCAAAATTATATTCTGAATGCATTGTGTATCAAGCATTTATAATAATCATTCATTGCAGATATAGTTTTGAGATTTTATGCATTTTATTGGATCCACTTTCCCATCGCCAACAATTTAATTTACTACAGTAAAACCACCAACCTAAGCCCACAAATGGAAAACATGATTTAACCCGCAGTTTAATATACGCATTTGTAATTAATATTTTGGGTTTTTATTTTATATACTAGTAGTCATAACCTATTTTGATGAACACAATATTACATTAATTTTTTTTTGTTTACTTTTTATTTTAATGAAATAATGTATTAGAATAATGATATTTTTTTTATTCTTATACAGTATGTGATATTTTTTTTATTGTGATATGTTCAGTAATTAATAGAATATTGTTACTGTATTTAAATTTTACCAAGTATGCAATTCTGGTTTTACCAGTAATGTATTAATCTAATTTTAGGTTAATGACATACAATAAAGATGTTTTTACCTGCCTGTTAGTTGTTTTTTCCCACAATGAAAAATATTTAAATCTATCTGAAGTATATATTAAATATTTTTGTGGTTCTTATGTATGAATTTGTGTACAATTGTTTTAATTTTCTAATAAATAATATATACCAGAAATGTTGTATGCTTTGTCAATTTATTTAATTCCATATTTAGATATACATATACATGTGATGTGTTCAGGATGTTGAGTGCTCATGAACAACTGGACTGGTACCACCATCTTCTATCATATCACATTCATCTAATGTTAGACGCAAAAACCAGTCTAGCAAGGGATTGCAACCGCATACCCTCCTGAACAGGCCTCAGGTTTGAATAACAATTACCACCCATAACTTATAACCCATGTCCAGTTCCATGAAGCGGGCAGCATAGCCCAGTGGTACAGTGCCCGCCTGATGCGCGGTCGGTCTAGGATCGATCCCTGTCGGCTAACCACTGGGTTTTTTTCTCGACATAACCATATGTCCGACGCCGATATAACTGATTGTAATGTGTTGAGTGCGTCGTTAAACAAAACAATTAAACAATTAAATTAAAGTTCCATGAACTGATCTAAGCCCTAAGATCGCCTTAAGTGTATACTGGGGTCGTGATCTTGGGGGCTGGATGTAGCCCGGTGGTAAAGCATTCACTTGATGCACGATATGTTTAGGATCGATCCCCATCGGTGGACCCATTGGGCTATTTCTGCATTCCAACCAGTGCTTCATAACATAGGCCGTGGTATGTACTATCCTGTCTTTGGGATGGTGCATATAAAAGATCCCTTGCTGCTAATCAAAAAGAGTAGCCCATGAAGTGGCGACAGCAGGTTTCCTCCCTTAATATCTGTGTGGTCCTTAATCATATCTCTGATGCCATATAACCGCAGGGATTCTAGAATTTTATAAAAATCCACTAGCCATGGGATCATGGATTTTAAAAATGTACTAGCCATGATTAAAAATTCACTAGCCCTACTTTAAATAAATACAATTTTACTAATAGTAATAATCAGATATGTCATCTAAATAGGAAGATTTACCTTAAAAATCCTTAGATTGGGGTGTAAAGAGGGGGCAGGATATTCATATTGAAAACTATTTTAAAATCGGCATTTGACAAGGGTTTTTCCACTAGCCGTTGGGCTAGTTATAGTAATTATTTACTAGCCGAACACTGAATATCACTAGCCATGGGAGTGGGGCTATCATAATCTAGAAGCCCTGATAACCGTAAATAAAATGTGTTGAGAGCATTGTTAAATAAAACGTTTCTCTTTTTTTTCATTGTGATCTTAGCAGTAAGATCACCCTAAGTGTATAAGGGGGTCATGAACTCATGGTCATCTTAGCGATAAGAACTAACATTTGTGGGGACTAAAGGCATACTGTCACAGATTTAAGGACCTTATTTCTTTAAAAATGGATAATAAATAAAAATTACATTAATTGTTGGAAATCTAGCTATTGCATGCCATCACCTTAACTGAACCATGATGGAGTGAAATCCATGTCAACCCTCTCAGCAATTTTAGTTTTTTAATTAGGGATCATTGCTATAATTAATTATTTTTATAAAATATCATTAATAAATGGAGTATAGTGGTTATGAAGATGGTTGAACAAAGTACATTTTAGAGAAAAATCAAATTACCTTCGTTTAGGTAATACTTTGTTAGGCCATTAAATAGTTCAGTGATCTGTCACAATATGCCTTTAAACCCACCTGAAGTTTAAAAAACTTCCATTATAATTAATGTCCTGACATTTAGATAGTAGTTAAGCGGAACAGGTTTCTATTATAGAATCTCATTCCTCTGAGAAAGATAGCTTAGTTACTGCTGAAATTTTGAATATCGATTGTAAAACAAATGAACCTTTCTTAGTTTCAGCCTAAATTGACATTTTGTTTGTTTAGTTTAAAAGGAAGGAAGGTAAAGTTTTATTTAACGATGCACTCAACACATTTTATTTACAGTAATATGGTGTCATTCATATGGTTAAGGACCACACAGATATTGAGAGAGGAAACCTGGTGTTGCCACTTCATGGGCTACTCTTTTCGATTAGTAGCAAGGGATCTTTTATATGTAGCATCCCACAGATAGAATAGCACATAGCCTTTGATATATCAGTCGTGGTGCACTGACTGGAACGAGCCCAATGGACCCACCGACAAGGATCGATCCCACACCAACCACATATCAAGTGAGTGCATTATGAGTTAAAAAAAAAAACTAATTTTAAAGTAAATCTATGGAAATTGTTAATTACAAACATTTACCAAAGACCTAATAAATACGCCATCACTAAATCAATGACTATTCGATGCTAAATCGTATTTAATTCTGACATATATTCTTAAGAGAAAACACACTATATTTTTCAATTAGCAGCAAGGGATCTTTTGTATCCCACAGGACAGTACATACCACAGATTTTGATAAATACAAAAAGTTAACATCATATAAGACTAGGGATGAATGAAAAATACATTGGCTATTGGTTGCACACCATTAATTACACCATGCAGTTCAACAGAATTTCTAGGTCTAAATATATTCTTTAAAAAGTTCAACACTATAATGGTATATGTCACTACTAATTTTTGAGTGTTCTCAACTACAATGTAAAAAAAACCCAACTCGGTTCAATCACAAAGTGTTCAGTTAACATCCCTCATGTTTGAGCACTGCCTAGTGTTACTGTTATACAAGTGGCACTATACCACTTCCCCTGCACGTGCTGTACCCTCACAGTGGTGCAGGGGTGTAACGTTCTCTTTGAGAATGGGCAATACAGCACAAATTGAATTTTTTAGTAAGACTGTGTCCGTAAAATTCTGTGATACTTGTATTTGTATTTTTTGCAGTCCTTTACCCTGTGTTTTGTCTTGATCTTGAATTTTTCTTTTTACGTGATTTTACATTTACTGTTTACCCCATTAACATAGTTTGACACCCAATAGCCAATGTATTTTTCATGCTGGGGTGTCATTAAACATTCATTCATTCATTGACACTATACCACTTGCACAGTTATTGGTTAGTACTACATATAACAAGTAACTTCAAACCAATCAGAGATCAGCCTATGATTAATCGGCAAAGAAAGATTTTAAAAAGTGTATCAGAATTTTGCAGAACGTTTCTAATACAAACCATTTCCTTAACTGGACTATTGAGCTGCTACAAGTAACAACATGGCAAATGGTGATGTGGTGTCTATTGGGTGTCAAAGAAAGGTAGTATAAGACTGGGATAGCTTCTTTACTCTTGATGTATTTATATATGAAACCAGCCTCAAGTGGTGCAGCCATCAGTCTAAAGGCTGGTAGGTACTGGGTTCGGATCCCAGTCATGGCATGGGATTTTTAATCCAGATACCAACTCCAAACCCTGAGTGAGTGCTTCACAAGGCTCAATGGACAGGTGTAAATCACTTGCACAGACCAGTGATTCAAATGGTTCAACAAAGGCCATGGTTTGTGCTATCTTGCCTGTGGGAAAAGCAAATAAAAGATCCCTTGATGACTATCATAAAAGAGTAGCCTATGTGGTAACAGCAGGTTTCCTCTAAAAAAACTGTGTCAGAATGACCATGTTTGACGTCCAATAGTGGCGTCGTTAAATAAAACAAACTTTACTTTTGTGTATGAAATTTTGTTGAGTAAGCATTATTACTTCGTACTAACCCACAAGCTAAATGATAAAAATAGTTTTCCTAAACTTTTGAATGATCACAAAATTAGTGTATCGTATAACTAGTGCAGGACACATTAAGTCAATACTTTACTTTATATGTCTCTTTGGACTATGGTATATATAATTTTAAAATCTATAATAAAACACCAATTACCAAATACAAAACTGGTTGTACGTGTTTTTATGTTTATTAAAGTACACAACAGGGTTCCCATATGGTCAACTCAAATTTTTGTCATGAAGTTTTTACATCGGCATAAACTGTACATTTAAAATAACACCAACACTAAATAATTATCATAAAAGACATACAATGTAGACAGTTATATTTTTGCTTCTTTTTTTTAATGTTTATTTCTGTGAAATACTACGTTTACAAACATGACATAAACGTACCGATGTTGCCTTGGTGTACCGTAACATACTTAATCTACAAAACTTCTAAACCACATACACATGTCTATCAAAACTATAATGATATAAACAATATTTTCAAACGTATATTGATAGCAAACATTAGAGATGATTTTATTCAAGGCAATGATTACATGTGTATGATGAAATTAAATGATAAAAGATTATATTAATCATGATTACTTATGACCACACAAAATTAATATTCTATACAATGATTTACCTTATTCCCAAACAATTGCACATATATTCTATGAATGATGTTGGTTCTATGTAATATTCTAAACGACAAAATATGCAAGTAGGCCACTAATACCATGGTATAAGTTAATGAAACCTAAAATGAGATAACGGCCGAGCTAGTTTAAGGATTTGCGGGGATTGTAACAACATTTAACGGTGGGTCCCCCTTCCCAGGATATATATTTCGCAACCACTTCGGGGAGAGTGAAAAACTGACCTGTGGAAAATAAATGCACACATCACCAAGGGGCCACTGAAATGCTGGGCCCGTAGCATATGCAACTAGGATAAACTGCTTTGGATAATGGTGACTTATATTGAAGAGTTAAAAGACACTAACCATACCTGGGGAACCATACAGCGAATGGCCAGAGATGTGGAGAAATTTCATCACTGGCCTTAAAGCCTGAGGGCGTAATGGGCAGTAAGTAAGTATATTGAAGATCACTGTAAAATACCGATTCACATACCAAATCCTATTCTTTTATTTTAACCTTTTCATCTCTACAGCTAAATGCAAACACTCACACTTGAAAGAGACATTCTTGAGTTTGACTGACTTGGTGGATTAATTAAATATGTAATAATTGTGAGTAATAAAACGTATAACACAGGACTAGAACTTAACAACAACCCATAGATAAAAAAAAAACACCAACCAATGGTTCAACGGATAGTATTTGGTTTTTACATTTGTTTCAAAAGTTACTAGTTTAAAATTGCTGTAGGCACACTGAAACATAACCATAGGAGATGGGGAGGAGCAATTGTCTCCCTCTCCCTCCACTTCCCAGGGCTGGGCCCATATTTTCGAAGCAATCTTAGAGTTGCAAGCCATAACCACCAAGTAGGGGTACGTATGATCTTTTAAATTTCTTTATGTACTCTCAAATTATTTTCTGGCAGAAAGCTGGAAGCATATCTAAGAATGTTAGCTCAAACTAACACTATGATTATTTTATGAAGGAAGTAAGCTTTCCAACTACTTAATGAGATAAATGGTACAAAAAGGTATAAAATACCATTAATCAATCCGATGAGATTTCATGCATGTAACCTGAGTCTACATAAATAAAAAGTGAGGCTGTAATACCATACCGTTACAATAATTGCATCCCTGTGATTAAAGAGACATTCCTGAGTTTGCTGCATCATAAGAAAGAAAGAAATGCTTTATTTAACAATGCACTCAACACATTTTATTTACGGTTGTATGGCATCAGACATATGGTTAAGGACCACACAGATTTTGAGAGGAAACCCACTGTCGCCACTTCATGGGCTATTCTTTCCGATTAGTAGCAAGGGATCTTTTATTTGCACTTCCCACAGGCAGGATAGCATAAACCATGGCCTTTGTTGAACCAGTTTACACCTACCCAATGAGACATGCAGAGCACTCACTCAGGGTTTACAGTTGGTATCTGGATTAAAATTCCCATGCCTTGACTGGGATCCGAATCCAGTACCTGCCAGCCTGTAGACCGATGGCCTAACCATGACGCCACTGAGGCCAGTGCTGCATCATAAGATGTTTCCAACTAAACTTACGATTAAACTTTCATATTAAATATATTTTCTTGTTTAGAATACTAGTGTCTGTGTATTCAATGTGTTTCTGGTCATCTTAATATTTTTAAGAAGCCCAAACTGGATTTTGCCTTCAAATATTTTTGCATGTACGAAAATAAAATATTTTAGAAAATAAAATGAAATTTAATCTGGTACAAATATTATAATGATCAGAAAGAAAATGTTTTATTTAACGACGCACTCAACACATTTTATTTTCGGTTATATGGTGTCGGACATATGGTTAAGGCCCACACAGATATTGAGAAGAAACCCGCCGTTGCCACTTTATTTGCTAATCTTTTCGATGAGCAGCAAGGGTTCTTTTATATGCACCATCCCACACAGGATAACACATATCACGGACTTTGATATATCAGTTATGGAGCACAGTTATGGCTGAAACAGAAAACAGCCCAGTGGGCCCACTAATGGGGGTCGATCCACACCTTTAAAATGATCAGTAACACATTTAATATACAGCCACTAATATTTTATGCAGAAAAATACATTTTTAATTACAATCGTTAAAAAGTTTTTGTTAGTCAATAGCATCTTTAAAAGTACAGCAAATTCAGGAATGTCCCTTTGTCAGGAATGTACATAGTAACTTTGTTCATATATGGGGCTCAAAAACAAAATACAACCTTTAAAATGCAACTTACCAATGGTCCCAATTGTTGAAATGCAGAGTACCTTGTTGAAATGCAGTGTTCAGTGTTGTAATACAATGTTGGTGCATTAAAAGCTGCTGTTTGTCAAATTGCCAAATAAACATTCATCTATAAATCTCATTTGCAAATTAGCCTGCTTAATGACTTTTATTTTGTTTCAATTAGTCGCATTCAGGACCACTCTCAAAAAGAAAATTATATTAATGTGGGTCAGGTCATTCAGAGCAAGCTGTTGCAGTGCACGCCTATTAATGTGCCCTGGGACTTTAAAGGGACATTCCTGAGTTTGCTGCATTATAAGATGTTTCCGACTAATAAAACTGTTCTACGATTAAACTTACATATTAAATATATTTTCTTGTTTAGAATATCAGTGTCTTTATAATCAATGTGTTTCTGGTCATCTCAATACATGTAAGAAGCCCAAACTGCATTCTGTCTTCAAATAATTTTGTAGGTAAGAAAAGATAGTTTTTAGGAAATAAAATAAAACTTAACCTAGAACAAATATTAGAACAGTCGGAAACACGTTTAATATAGAGCCACTAATATTTTATGCAGAAAAATATATTGGATATGTAATTACAATCGTTAAAAAGTCTCTGTATCTTAAACATTGCAGCAAACTCAGGAATGTCCCTTTAATGTTATGTGATTGTTTAAACTAATGTGTTGTGGATGTTTATATTAATGTGCCCTAGTTGTGTATATTAATGTGCTATCGTTGTTTATACTAATGTGCCCTGGTACTGTATATTAATGTCCTGTGGTTCTTTATACTAATGTTCTCTGGTTGTGTGTATTAATGTGCCCTGGCTATGTATATTAATGTTACGTGGTTGTCTTAATACTACTTCCCCCCACCCACCTCAATAATCTACATTATATTAGACTAGGTTCAACCCTGCTCACCAACAAAAAGTCACATTTTCAAAAAACAAACTGCCAACAGTCCAGCTCACTGTAGCATCAGTCTGTGGGTGTTTCAATGCAATCATCATGGAGAGATTGTAATTCCTAAATTCACTTTATGGCAGATCTCGGTCGACTTCAATAAGTCTCTTGATAATACTGGTAATGGCGATCGCGGCGGGGGAGTTCGGACACGTTTCATTGAAATCTGTTCCAGCATCCATACATAATGCAATTTGAGAGTCAAGAGGAATGCAACCTGAAACAAAATAAAAAAGAAAGAAAGAAATGTTTTATTTAAGGACCACATGGATATTGAGAGAGGAAACCCACTGTTGGCACTTCATGGGCTATTCTTTTTTATTAGCAGCAAGGGATCTTTTATATGCACCATCTCAAAGACAGGGTAGTACATACCACACCCTTTGATATACTAGTCGTGGTGCACTGGCTGGAACAAGAAATAGCCCAATGGGCCCACCAACGGGATCGATCCCACACTGACTGCACATCGAGCGAGTGCTGTACCACTGGGCTATGTCTCGCCCCTTGAAACAAAATAAAACCAGAAAAAATTATTTTTAATATGGGGTGGAACTTAGCCAAAGTGGCACAAAACGCTGACTGATGAATGGTCAGCTAAGGGTCAATCCCCATCAGTGGGCCCATTGGGCTATTTCTCGTTCCAGCCAGTGCACCATGACTGGAATATTAAATGCCATGGTATCCTTTCTGTGGGAGGGTGCATATAAAAGATCCCTTGCTGCTAAATGAAACATACAGCGCATTTTATCTAAAAGACTATACATCAAAATTACCAAATGTTTTACATCCAATAGCTGGTGATTAATATATCAAAGCGGACAGCATAGCCCAGTGGTACAGTGCCCGCCTGATGTGCGGTCGGTCTAGAATCGATCTCCGTCAGCTGACCACTGGGTTTTTTTCTCGACATAACCATATGTCCGACGCCGATATAACTGTCATTATAATGTGTTGAGTGTGTCGTTAAATAAACAAAACAAAAAAACACAAAACAATTTTTTAATATATCAATGTGCTCTAGTGGTGATGTTAAACAAAACAAACTTTATCTTTAATTTTCAGTAAGTACTGTAAACCAGGAAATACCAAGGAATATAGTAAGGTTAAAGGGACATTCCCGAGTTTGCCACAATTTATAAGATGTTATCAACCAACAGAGACTTTTTAACGGCTGTAATTACATATCAAATATATTTTTTTGCTTAAAATATTAGTAGCTGTATATTAAACACGTTTCTGATCATTCTACTATTTGTACTTTGTTAAATTTCATTTTATTTCCTCAAATATATTTTTTCTTACGTACACAATTATTTGAAGTCAAAATCCAATTTGAGCTTCTTACAAATATTATGACAATCAGAAACACATTGAATATGCAGACACTGATATTCTAAAGAAGAAAATATATTTAATCTGTAATTTTAATCGTAGAAATATTTTATTTTTCAGAAACATCTTACAATGCAGCAAACTCGAGAATGTCCCTTTAACTTAATAGCAACACCAATGGCAATTGGCAATAGCTGCGATATGAATTACTGTAATTTAAGAACCTTACCAGTGGCAGATGGTTGTCCCTAGATAAACAATTACTGCCATCGGATAAATGTTTGCCTTTAATTGTTTTGTTTATTTGTTGCAAAATGTATTGGTTTCAAATTGTAGTATGCAGACTCATAACTGCTGTAGGTGGGCATTTTGCCTGTCAAAATTTCTTTTTAATTTTGATGAATATTATATAATGTTTATTTATTATCTATTTATTGTTTTGAAAGAAATTTCATTTTTTGCTTTTAATTTTATGGGAAATGGTTCAAACATTTCTAAAAATCCTTCACTCCAGGTACGCAGATTGGATGTAACTCACCTAAGAATCTAACATTATTTTGTTTTGCCAAAGCTTCACCTCCACCTTTAGAAAACACATTTGTGCACTCCTGCAAAATAAAAAATATAAAACATGACAATGTATATAAAGCAATTCATATGATTTACTTGGCAAGGGTTAAAAAGGCTCAGTTTAAACTATGCGTAGTTCAACTGAAAAAGAAAAAGTACAGATGGCACTATTTGAACTGATGACCATCTTAAAAATGAATACATCAAAATACAGTGAAACTGGTCTAAACCGAACCCTAAAAAACCAGAATCTTGTCAAAACCATTTCAAGCTTCAAGGTCTGAATTTTCTAAATCATAAAACAAGTCCCTCTAAACAACAGATCCTGTCTTAATCGGAAAAATATTAGCGTGATCTGGTTTAGCCAAACAATAAAAAAACTAATCATATATATATTAGCAGACACTTATCTTGTTTGAATTTTTGTATCCACACAGTCTTCAAAATCTAAATTTAATTAGGCCATATGTTCATAAACGCTGCATTCCCTGGGCTAGGTTCCATGAAGCGATCTTAGCCTATGATCACCTTAAGAGCATAGCCACTTATGTACATAAAGTGATCTTAGTTCTAAAATCGCTTCGTAGAATGGGACCTAGGCAGGACAGTATTGATATTCTAAAAAATCCACCAATTAAATTAAAAACTAAAAAGATGATGAAACAAAAAAAATATGATATTGCTATAACTCACAGAACAGTGTGGACAAACGAAGCCACTCATATTCTCTATGATGCCAATAACTGGAATTCCCGTCTTCTTACAAAATGTCAGCTCTCTCCTCACATCACCAATGGCAACGGCCTGTAAACAAAATACAGTTCAAATGTTTAATGCCAGTATAGATACAGCATGATACAGCAGAGGGATGTCTATTCTCGTGTTGTTGTTTTTTTACAGAACTGGTTATATAATCAATTCACTTAGTATATAAGCCTGTTTTTCTTAAATACAGGTGTCTAAGCATTGTAAATATATGTAGTTACACACATGTAAAAAATAAACAGGCTTTGTACATTTGGCCCTTTATTCTAAATTGATTTGTGTTTATATCCATTTATGTTTCAATCATGCTGTCCAAGGCACACATTCCACTTTTCTTCTGGTCAGCTATTTATCCCTGCCCATGGGTTAATGATTACTTAATAGTGATTAGGGAGTGACCAGTTGAAGTAGTGGCTTTACACCTCCCCACTGAGCTGTTAAAACGTGGTGTTGTGACGATGATGGTCCTGTCTGTGTTTTAATTTACCTGTGGTGTTGTGACGATGATGGCCCTGTTTGTGTTTTAATTTACCTGCGGTGTTGTGACGATAATGTTCCTGTCTGTGTTTAAATTTACCTGCGGTGTTGTGACGATGATGGTCCTGTCTGTGTTTTAATTTACCTGTGGTGTTGTGACGATGATGGCCCTGTTTGTGTTTTAATTTACCTGCGGTGTTGTGACGATAATGTTCCTGTCTGTGTTTTAATTTACCTGTGGTGTTGTGACGATGATGGTCCTGTTTGTGTTTAAATG
>JAECMU010032997.1:0-12742 GCA_016106625.1 Dracogyra subfuscus | reverse complement strand
ACAATATTTCTTACCATGATAGTGTTTCGAAGTCATGGTGGTTTTTGGCTGGGGTCAGAGCGAGGTCACACTATTTCTTACCATGATAGTGTTTCGAAGTCATGGTGGTTTTTGGCTGGGGTCAGAGTGAGGTCGCTGGTGTTCCACATGGAGGCTGTGCTGAGCAGACCGGGGCTGCGGAGGGCCTGCACGCGCGGCTCCACTGACATATTCTCGATGCTCAGAGACGAGATCGGGTTGAGCCGTCTGTGAGACAGAGCTGAGTCTCGGCTCCATGTTGAGGACAGACTGGACCGTCTCACACCTGGAATAATAACAAATACTGTCAGGTAACATGCCTCTAAGAATTGAAAAATCTGTGTCACACCTGGAATAATAACAAATACTGTCAGGTAACACGCCTCTAAGAATTGAAAAATCTGTGTCACACCTGGAATAATAACAAATACTGTCAGGTAACACGCGTCTAAGAATTGAAAAATCCGTGTCACACCTGGAATAATAACAAATACTGTCAGGTAACAGGCCTCCAAGATTTGAAAAATCTGTGTCACACCTGGAATAATAACAAATACTGTCAGGTAACAGGCCTCCAATAATTGAAAAATCTATGTCACACGTACCTGGAATAATAACAAATACTGTCAGGTAACAGGCTTCTAAGCACAGCAACACCTAGGTCTAATTAACAAGCTACTCTTGATATACTAAGTTAAAACCTAAACTAGCTCGAATGCTATTTTTACAATTTAGATTGACCGTTCACAATTCGCGCCAAAATTTCCTCAAATCAAACTGCCCACCTTTTTCTCTTTGGCTTATTCATGCTCCATTCAAAATTCCATAGCACCACCACCCACTCCCACCTGCTACCGATTTCGGTCGGACTGCTGGTGCTCCCTTGCACCTGCCAGTGCAGGTGGTCCCATCTCCCCCCCCCCCACCCAACTTTCTGTCTTGGATGGAAGAGCTTGCTTCGCAAGCACTTGGACCCACGACAGGCCTGCCTTACAACAGCTTTCTCTGAATGTGCACGTTAAACCCTATGACCTGACCTGGCCTCTAAGAATTGACAAATCTGTGTCACCTGTTGATCAGTTACACAAACATAAATCCAGGTAACCCATTTTCCTTTCACGTAACACAGCCCGATACATCCAAGTAAATAGTGCTTCACATTTTATATGAGCAAAAAATAGGTTATGCAAAATTAGATTCGTACAAGCAACGCAAAAATGAAATTATCGTCCTGCAATTATCAGAGGTGTGATGTAATCATTGCAAGCCGGTAATTGTACGTGGAAATTGGCAATGCTGAGGAGATAGTCATAGAGGTTTTAGCTCTACACTACACTCTTTTTACTGTGCACTATATTCTCTCTTTTTACCTTGCACTATATTCTCACTTTTTACCTTGCACTATATTCTCTCTTTTTTACCGTGCACTATATTCTCTCTTTTTACCGTGCACTATATTCTCACTTTTTACCTTGCACTATATTCTCTCTTTTTACCTTGCACTATATTGTCTCTTTTTACCTTGCACTATATTCTCTCTTTTTACCTTGCACTATATTGTCTCTTTTTACCTTTCACTATATTCTCTCTTTTTACCTTGCACTATATTCTCACTTTTTACCTTGGACTATATTCTCTCTTTTTACCTTGCACTATATTCTCTCTTTTATAAATTGCATGAGTTCTTTGACATGAACATTTTCTTAATTACAGGGTTTCATATAATCCAGATATCAAACTTAGGAATTTGTCACAGACAGTAATTTTTAAAAGAATTGTCAGATGTGAAAGAGCCCACCAACGGCAATTTTGAGCTTGCCTATGGCAATTTTTCTTTAAAGCAAGTTTTGCTGCAAATAAACACGACTGAAAGCTAGGTTATTTTGCTGTGTGTAGACATTTCAAATGTGCAAATGTTAATTATTGGCACCGGGTTTATACATTTTACCATTGCTGAGGAACTTCACCAATGGCATAAAAGTACGTACTGTTAGTAATGTTCTGTACCTATGGTAATATATATTTCAATGACAGTGTCTTCATAAAGCCCTGTAATCTATGGCCATGTAATAACCTTTGAGTTGCTGCGTAACAAGACACTGTGATTGTACCATTTGTCTTTATAATAATGAACTACAGTCGGACAATATTCAACAATTAAATTTTATTTTTAATTAAAAAAAGATGATGTTCAAATCAGTTCATCAATCAAATAAAAAAAACCATACATGGCAATGTTACAACAAAAACCTGAATTCCCTCAAAACAAAACCCTCTATAACCTGAATTCCCCCCCCCCAAAAAAAAACAACAACACCCCTCTATAACCTGAATTCCCTCAAAACCAGACCCTCTATAAACCTGAATTCCATCAAAACCAGACCCTCTGTAAACCAGAATTCCCTCAAAACCAGACCCTCTGTATAAACCAGAATTCCCTCAAAACCAGACCCTTTGTAAACTGGAATTCTCTCAAAATCAGACCCTCTGTAAACTGGAATTCTCTCAAAACCAGACCCTCTGTAAACTGGAATTCTCTCAAAACCAGACCCTCTGTAAACTGGAATTCTCTCAAAACCAGACATTTTCTGCAGCCCCTTTTTAAATATCTGTACAGAAGAGAACCTTTCTAAACCGGATACTCTTAAAAGCAGATTTTTTTACTTGGTTCTGAGGGTGTCCTGTCTAGATGAGTTTTCTCTCACTGACTTGAATGCTTTTTTCTTTAATTTGATACGTGTGTGAACAAAAACCTGATCATATTATAAAACATATGTGCAAATTTGATAAAATGGTTTTAAATAAATTTCTTCAATCCATGAATGAGAGACTATTGGTTTTTTTAGAAAAGAGATGAATTTATTAATATTTTTTCAACATTATATTGACAACCCTGTTGATATCAACATAAAATAGAATAAATATATGTGTGTTATTTTACAATCAAACCACAATTTATGAAGAGGTGCTAACTTAATTATGGGTCAGTGATGTTTTTTATTAAATATTGATTTTTGTGACAATATTCTCTTTAACATTAGGTTTGATGTAAGGGATGTTGTATGAAAGTAGGACTTTTCATTACTTTAATTATACTGTGTACAAAAACAGAGTGAAATATACACATGCAACACTATTTCATAGCTTCAAAATACTCCAATAAACAAAATATCTAAACAGAAAAAAAAAGAAGTTTTATTTAATGATGCACTCAACACATTTTATCTATGGTTATATGGCGTCAGACATATGGTTAAGGACCATAAAGATTTTGAGAGGAAACCCGCTGTCACCACTTCATGGGCTACTCTTTCCGATTAACAGCAAGGGATCTTTTATTTGCGCTTCCCACAGGCAGGATAGCACAAACCATGGCCTTTGTTGAACCATTTATGGATCACTGGTCAGTGCAAGTGGTTTACACCTATTCATTAAGCCTTGCGAAGCACTCGCTTAGGGTTTGGATTCGGTATCTGGATTAAAAATCCCATGCCTCGACTGGGATCTGAACCCAGTACCTACCAGCCTGTAGACCGATGGCTTTTTTTTTTTGTTTGGTTTGTTTAACGATGCACTCATTACATTTTAATTACGGTTATATCGGCGTCGGACATATGTTTATGCCGAGAAAAAACCCCAGTGGTCAGCTGACGGGGATCGATCCTAGACCGACCGCGCATCAGGCGGGCACTGTACCACTGGGCCACGCTGCCCGCTACCGATGGCTTAACCACGATGCCACCAAGACTGGTCTAAACAGATGCTTACAATGTCCACCACATGAAAGGTGATATCACAATTTCGTGATATCATCATGTACTGTTCAATAAATATTATGTGAATTGTCATATATTAATGCTTATTTTTTATGCTTATTATACAACCTCCTTAAACTTGCTTAAAACTGACAAATATAAAACATATTTTCTGTGTATTTTTAACATGTTTTGATGGTTTATACTTTTTGATACATTACAAATAGAGAATAGCTAGTTAATGATGTTGGATATCTGCTTTATCCTGTGAAGATAAGAATGGGAAATTCTGCGAGGCTCTGCAGAGAGATATCAAATGTGGAACTTTTAGAGTTGCCATTCTGCTGGTCAATTGATTATTTCAGATCAATACTTAGCTCACATTGTCCATACTTAGTGAGACTTTTCCTCTGTAATATTAACAGTCTAAACATCAATAGATATTTTCCTTGCAATTTCGAGAGGAGAAAGTCTCACTAAGCTCACCCACAAGACAAAGCTATGAGATAAGCAAACAGCCTCAAGCAACATTTTCCTCAAATTTGTGCAACTCATTTATAATGAGGTCTAATTAACGAGCTACTCTCGATCTAATAAACTCCAAAACTATATTAGCTCTGTATCCTTTTTTCTTTTGCCGACCTTTCAAAAATTGCACCAAAATTCCTTCATACTGAAATGCGCACCTTTTCTCTTTGGCATAATTAATGGTCCTTTCAAAATTCCATAGTCCCACCAATACCAACACCGCCTGCTACCGATCTTGACTGCTGGTGCTCCCTTGCATTTGCCATTGCAGGCGGTCCCTCCTACATCCCCTCAACTTTCTGTCTTGGATGAAAGAGCTTGCTTCGCAAGCTTTTGTGACCACAACAGGCGTGCACTACAACAGCTTGTTCTGAATGTGCACGTTAAACCCTATGATATGACATGACATGACTCATTTATGGATTATTTAGCGGGCAGCGTGGCCCAGTGGTACAGGGCCCACCTGATGTGCGGTCGGTCTAGGATCGATCCCCGTCAGCTGACCACTGTTTTTTTTTCAGGACATAACCATATGTCCGACGCCGATATAACCGTAATTTAATGTGTTGAGTGCGTCGTTAAATAAACCAACAAAAAAACAAAACACTTATGGATTAAGTAAATGAAATTCAGGTAACCCATTTAAGAAAAAGAAAGAAAGAAATGTTTTATTTAATAACGCACTCAACACATTTTAATTACGGTTATATGCTATCAGACATATGGTTAAGGACCACACAGATATTGAGAGAGGAAACCCGCTGTCGCCACTTCATGGGCTACTCTTTCTGATTAGCAGCAAGGGATCTTTTATATGCAACATCCCACAGACAGGATAGCATTTACCACAGTCTTTGATATACCAGTTATGGTACACTGGCTGTGAGGAGAAATAGTCCAATGAGCCCACCAATGGGGATCGATCCCAGACCGACTGCACATCAAGCAAGCGCTGTACCACTGAGCTACGTCCCGCCCCCGTAACCCATTCAGTGTTTGCATAACCCATCGTGAGTGTATAAATGATGTCCTGAATATATGTGAGAACAAGAAATAACTTTCGAAAAACTAAACTTACGTGAACGAAGTGTACACAAACTAAACATTCTTTGAATTGGTTTCAGGCCTGGGTAGTTCTAAATAAATAAGCATTTTAAGAGTATTGATCAAGCAATACATATGTACCTGGCCTAACAAAGTTTTGTATCTTGTAAGTTCAAGAGAAAGAAAGAAAGAAGTGTTTTATTTAATGACGCATTCAACACATTTTATTTACAGTTATATGGCATGAGACATATGGTTATGGACCACACAGATTTTGAGAGGAAACCCGCTGTCGCCACTTCATAGGCTACTTTTTCCAATTAACAGCAAGGGATCTTTTATTTGCGCTTCCCACAGGCAGGATAGCACAAACCATGGCTTTTGTTGAACCAGTTATGAATCACTGGTCGGTGCAAGTGGTTTACACCTACCCATTGAGCCTTGCGGAGCACTCACTCAGGGTTTGGAGTCGGTATCTGGATTAAAAATCCTATGCCTCGACTGGGATCCGAACCCAGTACCTACCAGCCTGTTGACCGATGGCCTAACCATGATGCCACCGAGGCCGGTAAGTTCAAGAGATGTAACTGTGAAAAATGGGTCAATTGACATGAACATTTAACCTGATCTGTGACAGCACATGATAAAGATATTCACAAAATTTCACATCAATATATTAACGGGACATTCCTGAGTTTGCTGCAATTTTTAACATTTTCTAATATTTGTACTAGGTTAAATTTTATTTTATTTCCTAAAATATTTTTTTTTGTATGTATGAAATTATTTGAAGACAAAATCCAGTTTGGGCTTTTTTACAAATCTTAAGACGACCAGAAACACATTGACTATACAGACACTGATATTCTAAACAAGAAAATATATTTAATATGTAAGTTTAATCATAAAAATATTTTATTAGTCCGGCAGAGTTGCTATACAAACTAGTAATAACTACCTTCGGAAACTCGAATTTTGAAAACTTGATCTCTCAATCTAATTATTTGGTCCTGCCATAAACATTTAATAGAGTATGCACCTTTAAAATTTGACATGATCAAACTGTTGGTGCCGATAGTATTTTAAAGACAAACATACTGTCAATCATGCCAATCAAGTGAAGCATGCCGGTCTCGGGTGGTCTTGACTATCGAGGATAAAGGGGATAATTACAGAATAATAGATTACCGACTAAGCAGAATGAAATAATCTTGTATTTGGTAGTTGGTGTCTGTCCATGGTGGAAAGCCTCGCTACGTAATACTTAATTACAGAGGGTCTGCATGTAAAGAGCATTTGTAATAATTGTTAGTTCTGTTTGTTTTTGCTCTCAGGGACGAATTGTGTTAAACTTTAGCTTTTTTATTTATGTATCAGTTAATGCTTATCAATTACCAGTCATTTAGTTATATTAAAAATTGATACATTACAGATCAAGCAATCTGGGGAAGGACCCTGTAACATGGGCGTCACCAGATTGGTTTTAAAATGTTCTGCTTTCTTGTCATCCAAGCACTCTTTCATAAGGCACTGAAATGAGGGTGGGGCGGGCAGCATGGCCCAGTGGTACAGTGCCCGTCTGATGTGCGGTCGTCTAGGATCGATCCCCGTCAGCTAACCACTGGGATTTTTCTCGACATAACCATATGTCCGACGCCGATATAACCGTAATTATAATGTGTTGAGTCGTTAAACAAAAAACAAACAAACAAACTGAAATGGGGGTGGGTGGCCAGATTAGAGAAAGAAAGTAGAAGTGTAAAGAATAAATAATTTTATGTAAAACAAATGTACTTATGGTGTTATTTGACATTCAGACTTTCACTGTTCAGAGGTAGGCAGTGAAGTGCACGCTTCTTACAATATTAAGCATAATCAACCAGCTGCAATGCTGCAACAAGCAGCAATGCAGTTTCACATCTGAACTCTTTTATATTAATTTCGAAAACTCAAACTCTCTGAAACTCAAACTATTTCCTCGTCCCCTTCAAGATCCAGTTATCAAAGTTTCACTGTATAACTATACGACAACCATAAAAAGTTGTTTTGTTTAATGACACCACTAGAGCACAATGTCATTACTAAATCACTGGCTGTTGGGTGTCAAACATTTAGTAATTTTGACATACAGTCTTAGAAAAGAAACACGCTACATTTTTCCTTTAGTAGCAAGGGATCTTTTATATGCACCATCCCACAGACAAGATAGCACACACCACAACCTTTGATATACCAGTCATGGTGCACTGGCTGAAACAAGAGTCGATCCCAAACTGACCGTGCATCAAGCGAGTGCTTTAACACTGGGCTATACATCTCTCCTTTATGAGAATAATGTAGGTCAAGGTCACATTTCTAAATATGGTGGAAAGTCAAAGTCACATTCTGATGGTTAAGAGCACTTTAAAAACATTTATATTATGAAAACTGGTAACTATTTGAAAGGTGAAGAAGCAGTTTGTTTTGTTTAATGACACCACTAGAGCACATTGATTAATCAATCAATGGCTATTGGATGTCAAACATTTGGTAATTCTGACTCAGAGAAAACCCACAACATTTGTCTGAAAGCAGCAAGGGATCTTTTTATATTCACTTTCCCACAGACAGGAAAGCACATACCATGGCCTTTGACCAGTTGTTGTGCACTAGTTGGAACAAGAAAAAACCCAGTTAGTTGATTGGATTTACTGAGGTGGTTTGATCCTGTGACGCAAGCACCTCAAGCGAGCACTCAACCAACTGAGCTAAATCCAATCCCTAGTCAGGTCACACTTATAAAGATATAATAGTGACACACTGGATAGTTAACGAGTGTTTAGACTGCACCAAGGTCAAGGTTATAAATAAAAAATAAGCATATCTAAATTAAATATGAACATGCTGACCACAAAACATTTCACTTAAAGACCATGGAAATGTTAAACTTAAATTTAAAAAACAAACTTAAAATTAATTTCTGAATACATATAACACTTCAGTTGGTAACATTACAACACTTAAAAGACCTAACTTTGCTCAGAATTTTTATCCTCAAATTACATAATATACCTTTAAGAACATATTAGAAAAATTAGGAATTATCTAAAAAGTCAAAATCACTCTTCTAAATATAGGTCACACTATGAAAGGTCATGGTCACATAAAAACTGAGAACTTAGAAAGTCAAAGTCTCATTTCTCAAGTTAAGGTCACACTATGGAAAGTCAAGGTCACACTATATGACATACCTTCAAAAATATTTAAATTTAAAAACAAAGAACAACTTAGAAAGCCAGTCACATTTCTAAAGTCAAGGTCACATTATGGAAAGTCAAGGTCACACTATATGACATACCTTTAAGAGAATTTACATGAGGACAAGTCAGGACGTCCTGACCCCGCCGTGACCTCAGCAATGGAGTATGACTCTCGCATTGCTCGCACTCCACCGTCTCAAGGGGAGACAAATCCTCGTCGGTGTCGCTAACGGGGAAATACATCTGGGAGTCGGTCACTGGTCTGGTCAAAGAGGCAGATTGCCATAACTTGTCCATCAGTTTCCAGATCATTTAAGTGATTTTTCCTTGGCATTTAAGCAATCATACGTGTTGCTTCAAAAGGCAGATTAAGGTACAGGTCACAATTTTTACTGATTCCTATAGACAGATTCGTGGTTCATTTGTGTCAAAGTGGCAGACTGCCATAACTTATCCATCAGTTGCCAGATCATTTAAGTGATTTTAAGCAATCATGCGTGTTGTTTCTAAAGGCAGGTTAAGGTACAGATCACAATTTTTACTGATTCCTATAGACAGATTGGCAGTTCATTTGTTTGGTTTTTAGTAATGATAACAGCTATGAAAATTCATGTTTGTTACTTTTTTCCAGGTCACAATTGTCATTGCTTCCTACAGACACAGATGGATTGGCAGTTCATTTGTTTGTTTGTCAGTAATGATAACAGCTATAAAAAATCATGTCTGTTGTGAAAAAGCATGTCTGTTACTTTATGACATCAGAACAAGTCATCAGTGTCACATTATGTTACAAAGGAACCACGTAAGACAGTGAGGTGGTGGTTCGTTTGATTGGTTTTCAGTACGGAACACAGCTATAAAATCATATCTGTTAATTTTTATATCAGAGCAAGAAGTAGTCAAGTCACATTGATCCAAGTAAGGGGGTTACGTCTAATGCTTCCTACAATTACAAATGGATCTATGTTGTTTCTTGGAATGAAATCAAGATTAAGATCAAGTCCGTTGCTCCATATTATGAAAATCAGTAGTGGTCAACTGTTGAAGAGTTAGCGTAATATTTTCCTGTAGAAAGAATCCAAGAAATGTATCATTTGCAGATTCCTTGCATGGATACAAGCATTATATATTTTTTAATTTCAGAAACTGGTAAGAGTTAGCTTAATATTTTCCTATAGAAAGAATCCACGTATTGTATCATTTGTTGATTCTTTGCATGGCCACAAGTATCAAATGATGAACTTCAATTTCCTGAGAGGACAACAAGGTTTGGCCAACTGTCTCTGTGTGCAGGTAATTATCTGTGATTAACAACACCTCTATATCCCATTTGGTGTTTCTTGGAATGATAAACACTATGACATCATCTCCACAGTTTCTTGATAAACAGAGCTCACTTATATACTGCTTTTCATCATACAGACATACACATAATGTGATCCAAGTGCTGCTTATTGCTGTTTATAGACAGAAAACAAACCAGTGGTCATTTGATGCCTCTGGAATACAATCAGCTATGAAATCATGTAGCAGGTAGTTCTGTATTGCTTTCCAGAATAGAAATAGATATAAAATATGATTCATGTGCTATTGTTTTCTATGGATAGAAAGATACCAATGTTTCACTTCTTGCATGCTTTCCAGGATCCATATATGAGTTATGGTTATGGCTTATTATAGATTCAAACGGGCTAAAGTTATGACTTAAAGATATCACTTACTGTGGATTCAAAGATGCCAATGCACCATGTATTAATTATGGTTATTGCTTACTATGGATTCAAATGGGTCAATAAAACAATGAGTAGTTAATGCTTACTGTATGGGTCATTGTTTCATTTATTTCATTTATTAATTGTTATGATTTAAGATTAACGTAAGTAAGAAATATGACTGTAACTCTAAAAACAAGTTGTAGTTAGTCAAGAATGACTTGAATTTTTTTTTAATGCTGAGCATTTATAGCTTTCTAATGAAATATGAATACAAAACGTCATAAATAATGTACCTTGAGTTTAGGAGTTTTTGTTGATGGGGTTATGTACATAAAACAAAGAAGAATTCAACTGTATATTGTTTCATGATGTGGAAACATAGAAATATACAGAAGTTATTGTTTGTTTGTGGGAAAAAAATTATAAATGACAATAATAAGTTATTGAAATGTTTTTTTTTTAACAAAACAAACAGTAAAAAGATGGCTTCCAAATAATGAATGAATTGTATGTGAATGGCACTCCAAGCTGTTGAGTGTGAAACAAATGTATACAACTTAATTACAGCTTCTGAAGTAGCTGAATAGGTCAATAATGTCATACAGTGGCCGACAGCCACAACGCTCTTCTTGAAATGTCTAAAACTGATCCACAATAAATGTCAGAGAATATATTTTTTAGACACTGATGTTGAATGATAAAAAGTGTAAGAATCTATAGGCTCCAGATGACACGGAATGTAAAACAAATTACAGCTTTGACACACAGTGTCTCCAGATGACACGGAATGTAAAACAAATTACAGCTTTGACACACAGCTTCTGGCAGTGATGAACTTGTATTTCTAAAGCTTTTTTTGTTTTGGTTTAACGACGCACTCAACACATATTTCTAAAGTATTCCCATCCTTCATATAAGGTTTCTCCCTGTTTACACGTACGTAATTCATCTGTGAAAAAATACCGTTCCTATAATAGTATTTTCAAATCCACAATCCTTCCATTTCATTTTATTTCATCTCAATTTTGTGCTTATATCCAATTAACGTTCAAGCATGCTGTCTTGGGCACACACACCTCATTCTAACAAGCAGGACACAATTGAGTGGATGTTGGCTTGTATAAGCAGTGAGATGGTGGTGTAGAAACAATATGCACTGAGCTATGTTCTGTTAAATATTGTCAGATATCACAAATTTCAGAGTTGGAACCGCAATGATTCATGCTTCATAATACTCAGTTTGCACCATGCAATGCACATTTACACCACAAATGAAACTGTCATCACTCTTGCATATTCATTCCATTGTAGAAAACAGTATCTTCACATGCAACAGTGACAGAAGTGACACATGGTGCGAAATGCGCACAATTTGCA
Source organism: Dracogyra subfuscus (assembly GCA_016106625.1). Lineage (NCBI taxonomy): Eukaryota > Metazoa > Mollusca > Gastropoda > Neomphalida > Peltospiridae > Dracogyra > Dracogyra subfuscus. The sequence goes on along the minus strand of JAECMU010032997.1, from coordinate 1,066 downwards.
CAATTCATCCATCACAATAATAATATCACCACACAAATGAAGCATCACTTTCAATTGTAATGTATTTATATGTATATACATATATTTGTTGTTCTGTCTGCTTTTTTTTTTTGTATCTCAGAGGGCTACCAACAACACACGCTGTGAAATATCCCGTTTACACCATCCAGCCACGTTAATATTATTCACACCACAGAAATGAGCATCCATCGGTTTTTCGAAATATATTGAGTACAAATTTAGAGGAGTACAGTGCAATCAATAACAACATGGCGCTGAGACCGCTATCTCTGATCAGGCTTCCTCAATATTTTGGCAACATGTTGCGACAGCTGGGTCATTACTTTCAAAGCCAGTGGCACGCTGGAAAACTGCGATTGATTTCTACACTGCTGTCTGACCTAGAATCCTGCAGAGCGATTCACATCCGAAACATAATAATTTTTCTTCTTTCTTTCTCGTTTTTTCTTTTTACATTCATCATCTTTTGGGCCAATATACAGAACTTTTTAATATTAATGTGTCTCATATATTTGGGCTGGATGAAAAGCTACTATCCATACCACTAGTGTGGGTTTTTTTGTTCTGGTGTGAACATCTCTTGATGTCTCTGCATAAAAATAGTAAGGACTAATATGACGGGATAGCTTGTCTTATATTGCGTGTGAAAAGAAATCTTTAGGAACAGACAGAAGTATATTCTTAGAATATCTCATGACATAAATATATAAAATTTTAAAAGATTAAAAGCAAGAAAAACATCACCGGTACAGAATCTGTCTCAAGCATAAGAGGTTGTATAGTTAAGTCCCTTAATAGACATGTGTGTATTAGTTTGTGTGTGTGTGTCTGTGTGCATGTTTGTGTGTATGTGTGTTAGTTTGTAAGTGTATGTGTGTGTGTATATGTGTGTGTGTGTTATTGTGTGTGTGTATGTGTGTCTGTGTTTGTGTGTGTGTGTGTCTGTGTGTGTGTGTGTGTGTGTGTATGTGCGTTAATTTGTGTGTATGTGTGTTAGTTTTTTGTGTGTGTGTGTGTCTGTGTGTTAGTTTGTGTGTATTTGTGT
>JAECMU010032989.1:1003-12507 GCA_016106625.1 Dracogyra subfuscus | reverse complement strand
TATCGCGACCTACTTCTAGACGCGTTTTTCGCAATAATATCCTGTTCGCGTTAATTTCCTGAAATACAGTAGTTAATGGTGTACATGTAGGATATTGGCTTTATCCTGTGAAGGTAAGAATGGGAAATTCTGCGAGGTTTTCAAGTGGAATTTCTCATTTGGCGTGAACAGGACAACGCTGATATCCTTCCTCGTTAACTAGTTATTATCTTTCTTCTGCAGTCAGTAAAAATATTAATGGGGAAAACTATTATTTCTGTTACATTATGATGACCTAGAGGTCAAATAAGCAATTTTTTAATGTACAGGGATAAAAATTAGCTGCCTATTTTAGTGGAAATTTTGCCTTTTTGACGTGCAAAAAAAATAAAATAAAGGTGCATGTCATCAGTTGAAATTTTTTAAAATCTTTTTTGTCAAGGCCTGTTTGATTCTTAAATGTAACTGCGTGTGATGTCACTCATTTATATTCTGCCACTATACGTGTATGACTTTGCAACAGTGGTTACAGGATAAAAATCAGGCACATGTGCAGGAGTGACGTCGTGTTTAGGCCATCTTTCTACAGGCTGGTAGGTACTGGGTTCAGATCCCAGTCGAGGCATGGAATGTTTAATCCAGATACCGACTCCAAACCCAGAGTGAGTGCCCTGCAAGGCTCAATGGATAGGTGTAAAACACTTGCACCGACCAGTGATCCATAACTGATTCAACAAAGGCCAGTGCTATCCTGCCTGCGGGAAGTACAAATAAAAGATCCTTGCTGCCTTTTGTAAAAGAGTAGCCTATGTGATGACAGTGGGTTTTCTCTAAACAAAACAAAAACATATGTCAGAATGACTATATGTTTGACGTCTAATAGTCTTTACTTTATGTGCACGAGGATTTTGGGAGTGGAAGCCCTCCCTGCTTAGACAAATTTTATTGTTTTATTGTTTATTTTATTAATACATGTCTTGACCCCCCCACCTAAACTTCACTTGCCAGTCTAGACCCACTCCCAAAAGGATCACATTTGTCATAGTTTCTTTATGTGCAGGCAAAAAAAAAAGGTTTTGCTTAACAAGGCCATCCCTGTTTAATATGGTTCTTCATAATAATAATAAAATAAAAATAACTTGGTTTTTATGCATTGGGTAATATGTTTATTATGAAAACAGGTCTGATGGATATATCCTGAACCAGAAACATGATGTTTGTTTTTCACAAACCGTGTCTTAAAACTGATTGTCAAAATAACTGGTTTCGACAGTAGAAATATGAGTAGTGTTATAGCTGGCTGTTTCTCTTTTTATCAGGATGAAGTACATGGTGAGAAAATGGCGGCGTGCAACCCGAGTTGGCTCTCCAGTCGTGGCAGGAAGAATAAACCAGCAGTTTGGTATGTATTGGATTATCTGTATTTAGATACTGGTGTGTTTCAGTGAAACAAATGGTCTTTTCCATTTTGTAATCATGAATTATGTTGCCTTTAGCATTGAGAAATGAGTAATCTTCTTGGGCATTTCTCTTATTTACAATACTACTGGGATTCATTAAAAATATCATAAAGCAGTATAAATCCTCATTTTTCAAGAGAATTATGAAGCAACTTCTTTTATTGTGAATTAATTTTTAACAAAATAGTGATTTGAGACCAGCTTTACACATCCACCCCCATAGCATATTTTATCATATATTTTTGAAAGAAAAAAACACATTCCATAACACGCCCCTCACCTCAAGAGTGACATGATTGTTGAAAGACATATTTTATCAGATTTCAGGGCTAGCTCTGGTTTTTCAAAACATTTCTCAAAATTATGTCCAAAAATTAATAACTCGGTTATTTTCCAGCAAATGTCACTTATTGCATTAGTTGTTTTTTTTGCCAGATTTAAATAAAATTTGCCAATTGTTCCTAAAATTCGCAGTTGCCAAATTTTCAGAAAATAGACTGAATTCAATCTAAAATGTTAAAAACTAATTACCTACACAATGTATATTTAACTATGGTATAGTTTTTTTTAGCCTTTTAAAGATAATTTTAACCTTTATTTTTAAATGGATATCACATATACAGATGATGTCATTGGGATGTGGATAGTAATCTCAGATAAATATTATTTATTTTTTTCTCTCCAGGCTATGTTGGTACGAACAACTCCTTTTCCCCACCTGGACCCTCCTCGTCTTCTCTGGCCTCAACTCATGCCACTGCAGTTGAAGCTCATTTTGCAAACCGTGCTAAAGTGTCGCCTCCCAGAGTGTCACAGCCAACGGCATCATTTCAGAATGGCAACATGCAGCAGCCAGAGTTGACAACAGCTCAAGCGTATACCAGAAGACGGCTCTTTTCAACACCTCCAACGAAAGATCCTTCCTTAAGATCAGGCACTTCGGTGCCATCTTCCTCTAGTGCTAGAAGGTAAGTGTCTCGTCAGGATTTATTCAAAGTTTAAAAATACAATAAAAGTGTTCATTTCTTCTTTTTATTCCTTGTTAAAATACCTATAATTTTAATTTGATGTTAATATAATAATTGCTTTTCATATTTTATTCTTACAACATTATGATGCTATTTTATATTCGATTATTATACATAAAAAATTACCTCAAAATGAAAAACAGTTATTATAATTACAGACAGTATTATAATATACTTTGAAATGCACATAATTAATTTGCATTGATATTTATCATTATTAGTTGTCCATAATGAAATCATTTTAAAAGATATAAATTAATTTTTCAGTGACCTTACTTAGAATCTAGTAAGTCGTTTCATGGCAGAAAGTATATAATTATCCTTGATAATTTATTTTTAGACAACTTCTTCGAGACCTCGAACGTCCATCTTCCAATGACCAAGACCTTCCCCAGCCACAGGAGGAGTCTACTAACGACGAGTTTATTCAGAGGTTGGAAAACCTCGAGACAAGGTTAGGCAGGTTTGTGCCAAGTGCCAGATCAGGACAGAAACTCAGTAGAGACTCTTCGTGGAGGTAGTACAGACAGTCTTTAACAAAACCTTACTTCTGTGGATTGCCATTTGTACCAGCTGACTCTTCGTTGAGGAAGTACAGACAGTCTTTAACAAAACCGTACTTCTGTGGATTGCCATTTGTACCAGCTGACTCTTCGTTGAGGAAGTACAATCTTTAACAAAACCTTACTTCTGTGGATTGCCATTTGTACCAGCTGACTCTTCGTTGAGGAAGTACAGACAGTCTTTAACAAAACCGTACTTCTGTGGATTGCCATTTGTACCAGCTGACTCTTTGTTGAGGAAGTACCGACAGTCTTTAATAAAACCATACTTCTGTAGATTGCCATTTGTACCAGCTGACTCTTTTAATCTACATGGTACAACTTTGAATGGATTGAATACACTGTTGCCTATGGCAACCACAGAAGTAACTCACCATACAAGTTCAGAGGTTCAAGCCAGCTGTGATTGTTGTACAGTTAATTTATTTTTTTCAAAGAATCATTAATGCAAAGGAGGTGCAAGCAGAACTACATCCAAATTCAGTCATTCACAAAATGTAAAAAATAGAAAATGTATTATGTGTCTAGTGTTTTAGTGAAATAAATATATGAAGCAAATCAAAGCAATTTTACTTTGTATGCAATAATATTGTTCCTAATGTTACCAAGCATTTTCTGAGTACTCCGTTGTTAAAGATATTATTGTGTAATACATTTACATGTGTGATAAAGATGTAGTACTATCAGAACTGTGTTACTGTCCGATTGATCTCTCTGTGTCAAAGCTAATGGTGTAAATGTCAATCAGACATAATTTCAGTATTGAATTATATGTTTACATTCTAGCTAATAAGGTTTAATTAATGTCTATCTTCTTGAATAATAAGAAAAGAGTAGTGTTCAGTGTCCAATTTAGTGAATTTAGTGAATTACACATCTCCAGGAAATAATGAACATAACCTTTATAACTTAAAAATTAGTTCTTTGATTTATAGTTATAAAACAAGCACAATAAAATAGTATTAGATGGGTGAATATATAGGTTCCTTCCACAGTGGGTTGTATATGTGTATGGGTACCCTGGCTTTATTTATTAGTGCCCTTTGCATTAGCTGGTTACTTACTTTTGTTGTTCACAACAAAAATGTATATAACATAAATTGTCGCCTACAAATAATTTTATGTCTCTTTCAATTATCATTGGGGTATTTATTGGTGATCTCTTTCTGGTGTAATAAAGTATTAAGTATGGCTCATCCATAAACTGAATAAATCGACAATTGACCCATAGTGTAAAATACTCTATTTACAGGGTTAATTTATTTCTGTTTTTGGTGTTGGGCATTTTATGGTCAATTGTATCTAGGGATAACTCAAGAGCTTCTTTTCTCTTGGTTCACAAAATACACCTTTTAATAAATAGGCTCAGGACCATAGTCCACAAAATTTGCTTGAGGAATATTTCCTTTATAATGAAGTCTATATCGTGCTATAATGTTATTTTGTAGTCTATATTCAATATCTTTGTTGTTATACCGGTAATCTTTAGTTTTAAAAACATTTTATAAGCTACATGTACATCAATGGATATCTGTCATTGGTTAAGATATATGCTTATTAATATTACATAATATGTGAAAATTATTTATTGAATACTTGCTTTATGAGTAATGAATGTAATTGAATATATCAAGTAATTTAACAAGTTTCTGTATTTCATCCATAGTTATTTATGATTCTTCACCATTTTGCCTAGAATGATTCACATATTTCTTTTGTTTCTACTTGGCTTGCAAATAATCCATCTTACCTCACTGTGATACATGTACATCATGTAAACCAATGTAACACTTCTGGACCAATATATATTTTGCTATTATGTCAGGTAATATTTATTCAAATAGTTAAATGAACTGAATAAAATATTATTTTGATCTAAAGTTGTGGTCACTTGTTTTATTTGTTAGTCCATGACGTATTGGGGAATGTCCGATTAACTCTCCATTCAAAAATATTTTTTTAATAATGGAGACCAGACACGTTAGGCCTATTGTTTTTCAGGAATGGAGAGTTCGAGGATATTCACCTACATAAAATACACCTCTAAATAGAGTTTAACACTAGTGATTTTTGTGGGTTAATTAAGTTGGGTTTCGTCTCCATCTGAAAAATAACGAGTGTTGAGACAGTACTGTGATGTCACAGGTGTATTTTAATTTGTGTTGACTGCAGTTAGTTTTTGCTACAGACCCGGCAGTTTCTTCATCCAGTACTGGATCTTTTGTATACACTTTCCCACAGACAGGCCATCACATTAATCACATGGTTTAATATACCAGTTTTGTGGCATTGAAGTGGGGTTTGGAATTATAGCGGAGTTGAAATTAGCAGTCTAGCGAGTATGGTGCAAGTTATGAAAAAAAAGCAACGCACTGAAACTGAATCGAATGTGAGAAAAAAGAAGAAGAAAAAAACCGCGTCAGAGCTGGCGCGAACTTACAAATCTGGACCCAGTTCCACGAAGCGATCTTAGTCCTAAGATCAACTTAAGTGCATAGGGTAGCCAAGATCGCTTCGTGGTATGGGGCCCTGGCAGCAGAAGACAAAGAACATGATATAAGATTAAGAACAGATCATATCGAAAGTATTGCCACCAAGACTCACAAGATGACAAGTTTTAAACCTATACCACTCAAATATAAACAAATTAAAAAGAAAATTCTTTACAAATTTCCATCAAACTACATAGGTTAAATCTTCGTTTCTGATCGTGACATGTTTTAAAGCAATTGATGGGAAATCTTAAGGTCATCTAAACGACAAAACCGTAATACATGATCAGGGTCGTATTTGCACAATGCAGATGAATGGCAAACTAGTGGATATCTATCTAGTGCCTCATCTATAGGAAGGCCGCCACTCGAGAACATCCGTAACTGGAGATTTCATCCCTCTTGCATCGCCACAAAGATGACTGCCACTCTCAGACTAGTTTAGCAAAGAACGCACAGTGCTACCTTTAGTCGCTTTGTACTGCATTATATTTTACTTTAGAGACAATACATGTCAAACTACCGTGGCTGCGAAGTTAACTTTTAATGTGATAACTGGAGTGCTAGTTGAATTTGACAAGGGCCAGTAAGATTATTGTTTTTCAACTGGCCCTACTGGCAACCATGGTTTTCATCTTAATTTTCAACTCTTCAAAATATCTGTAAGGTGGTCCATTCTTACAAGCTAAGTATCTCAAACAAGCATTTTATCGAAAAAGCTAAATCTCCCATTGCTCAATTTGTTCTTTATAGAAATGAAGGAAGAAAATGTTTTATTTAAATTTAACGACGCACTCAACACATCGAGAGGAAACCCGCTGCCGCCACTTCATGGGTGCTCTTTTTCGATTAGCAGCAAGATATCTTTTATATGCACCATACCACATACGGGATAATACAGACCACGGCCTTTATTACACCAATTGTGGAGCAATGGGCCCGTCCGACGGGTTTCGATCTCGCATTAGACGAGCGCTCTACCACTGAGCTACGCCCCGCGCCTTATGGAAATGAGTTGTGACAAAGGCTACCTTTATTTACTGCACCCTCCAGCTGACAACGTTCATGATGTGGAGGTGCACAGGGGTGGGTGCAGTAACTTATGCAAGGGTTCTAAACATCTTGAGCGCAAAGCTACGCGAGACGGCTGCAACAACTGCAATGCTAAATATATTTATTACAGATAGCACTGCAACTACAGATCGGTGTTGTTCAAGAAGAAAGATTGTTTTGTTTAACGACACCACTAGAGCACATTGATTAATTAATAATCGGCTATTGGAAGTCAGCTGTTGTTCAACGTTCTACATAATCGGACACAGCGGAAGCAAGTGAACTTTGGAAAGCGGAGTTGGTATGACCGATCGAGGCATGCTCCCCAGGAAAAGTTTGAAAACTAGATGGTCTGAAATGCAGTTTCCTACATTCTACAAGTAAAATACATCTTGCCAAATGCTGGTAAAAGTAACACTTTTTAAATGCATTTTTTTTAATGATGTATAAGTTTTGTGTACATTGTGTACACTGAATATATGGAATGATTAAAAGAAAAGTCCCACGTTTTGATGAGGATCAGCAGAAAAAGTATGAAATGCATAACAATTGAAATTATGCACAATATCAGTTTGTTTTGTACTGATGGCAAACGTTTATTATTTTGATTCATGGCTTACATGGTTTAAACGCAATGCATGTAATTCTACAATGTGTAATAGGAAAAACGAAGCCTGCCATCTCGAGGAGGGACGGAATTGGATACATATGTCTGCCTTAGATCCTATACACAACCAGGGGCTTGTATACTGAGTCTGTCTTGCATTGGTGCTTTTAGAACATCACCCGTAGAGAGCATGTACTGCAGTATGTCGTATGTACATTTACCATAGTTTGACACCCAATAGCCTATATATTTTTCGTGCTGGGGTATCCTTAAACAGTCATTCATTCATTCATTCATTATGTGAGTATGTCAAAATTAAGTAATTGCCAAAATATTCATCACATAATGCAATCTTCGAGATTGCCTGATTCGACTTTCTTTTTTTCTGCCGAAACCTAGCCAGTCATCAAATCTCTGTAAAACATTAAGCATTTCGTGGCATCCAAATATATAATTTTTCATTTCATGTCTCTAAACTTTACAAACTGAAACGTCCCTTAACTGAGATGATGATACGAAATTAAGTCTTTGTATCCACTGACAATAAACAAATTGCATTTTGTTGGGTGCCCAGTCATACTTACACCAAGGGTAATGAAAAGGCAAACACAGTTACCAGTATTAACCCAATATGTCGTTTAAACTATGCAGCATGTTTGGAACGGTGTATTTATTAACAAGCTTCATTGTTTAAAGCTAGTCCTGGAAAGGTGGCAGTCCTCTTAAAGTATTATGTCGCGCTTACATCGGTCATAAATACGTGATACATTAATTTATCTGAACAAGGATCCACCACCTCAATATGAGTACTGTCAATGTATTTTGACTATCAATCAATCAATCAATCAAAGGGTTTAACGTGCACATTCAGAACAAGCTGTTGTAGCGCACGCCCGTCGTGGGCGCAAGAGCTTGCAGAGCAAGGTCTTTCGTCCAAGACAGAAAGTTGGGGGTGGGGGTAGGAAGGAGGGACCGCCCACACTGGCAGGTGCCAGAGATCACTAGCAGCCCGATCAATATCGGTAACAGGCGGGAGGTGGTGGTTGTGGTGGTTGTGGTGGTGGTGGGGCTATGGAATTTTGAATGGAGCGGTTACTATGCCAAAGAGAAAAGGTGCGCATTTCAGTATGAAGAAATTTTGGCGCAGTTTTTGAACGGTTGATCAAAATGAAAATAGTAACGGAGCTAGTATAGTTTTCAACTTAGTAGCTCGTGAGTAGCTCGTTCATTAGACCTCATTGTTGTTGTGGTGTCTCCCTAGGTTGCCCGTCACTAAGTACATTACCAGCAGCAATGGAGTGCAATCATCTTAAAAGGACATTCCTGAGTTTGCTGTACTTTTAAGACGACTAAACTTACATATTATATATATATATATATATATATATATTCTTGTTTAGAATATCAGTGTCTGTGTATTCAATGTGTTCCTGGTCGTCTTAATATTTGAAAGAAGCCCAAACTGGATTTTGTCTTCAAATAAGTTCGTACGTACGAAAAGGTTTTCTTTTTTTAGGAAATAATATAAAATTTAACCTAGTACAAATATTAGAACGATCAGAAACACGTTTAATATACAACCACTAATATTTTATTCACAATAATATATTTGTTACGTAATTACAGTCGTCAAAAAGTCTCTGTTAGTCGATAATATCTTAAAAAGGTTGCAGGACTGTCCCATTAAGCAAATGAGAAAAGATATTTGGTAGAAGAAGAACTTGTTTTAAAATTTCTTCGAGATACACATTTTATTCTAGATTTTAATTTTACTTACCTGTAATATTTGTACATTTTGCACGGCTCTTTACACTGTGTTTTAATTTAACTCTTGAATGTTTACAGTTATGTTGATCATTGATTTATTTATATATTTACCATTGTTTGACACCCAATAGCCGATGTAGTTTTGTGTTACGGCTGTCGGTAAACATTCATTCATTCATGCATGCATCCATCCATCCATCCATTCATTTATTCAGTCATCCATCCATCCATCCATCCATCCATCCATTCATTCATTCATTCATTCATTCATTCACCTAGATCCACCCTTAAATGAAATGATTTAGTGAAACCAAACATTTGTTGTCCAATCGGAATTCTGTATAAGTGTGGTAAGTTCATGAACTCATAAATCACCGTGTTGATTTGGTTTGTTATCAATCTCCGTAAGTGTTGTTCAAACGTTTCATCAGTAAACAAAGCTTTCAACAGAGCATATTACCTTTCATTAATCAACTAACGAAATCTAGGCCCACTCTGTAAACACAAGCTTACAACAATGTCAGGCTAGGCTGGCATTGTATTACCAGAGGCGGATACACGATTTTTCTAGGGTGGTAGAGCAGTAGAAAAACAAAACCCTAAAGTATTCAAAAGAACACTAAAATATATTATTATAGCAAACCTCACCGATTGAAGGGAGCCATCACTCTCGCTTCCCAACACTCCCGATACTAGTTCAAGGAGAGTAATTTTTTTATTCCCTTAGTATGTGAATTTTTATGGTATTAGCAATTAATTACTCTCAACAATTGTTTTCACGTCAAGGTCTAATATTGTCTCAAGAAACACTATGAAACATCTCATTTATTACTGACCTGTTAAACACTTCAAGCTACACTGAAATTCGGCGATGAGGTGCACACTCCTACCCAAAAATACTATGAAATATCTCCTTTATTAAAAATAAATGTCATTAGACAGTTGACTTACATTGGTCCAGGGGCGGCATTTAGCTCAGTCGGTTGAGTGCTCGCTTGAGGTGCTTGCGTTGCATGATCGAACCACCTCGGTGGATCCTTTCACCTAATTGGGTTTTGTTTTCGTTCCAACCAGTGCACCACAACTGGGCAAAGGCCGTTGCATATGCTTTTCTGTCTGTTCGAAAATGCACAGAAAAGATCTCTTGCTGCATTAGAAGAAAATGTAGTAGCGGGGATCCTCTAATGAATGACCATTTTTCATTTTTCATTTTCAATATTGTTTAACGTGCACATTCAGAGCAAGCTGTTATAGCGCACGCCTGTCTTGGGCACACACCTCAGCTATCTGAGCTGTCTGTTCAGGACAGAATAGAAATTAGTGGTTAGTTGTTATTGTTAGTGAAAGAGAAAAGAGGGTGTAGCGGCCATACACCTACCCAATGAGTCCTTAAAACTCGCTCTGGGTGGGAGCCGGTACCGGGCTGCGAACCCAGTACCTACCAGCCTGTTGTCCGGCGACTTAACCGCTAGGCCACCGAGGCCGGTATGAATGACCAGATGTTTGACATCCAATTATAGCCGATGTGCTCCAGTGATGTAGTTAAACAAAACAAACGTTGATTTTACATTGAATCATTAAACATTTCAGGACACTGAATTTCGGCGAGGAGGTTCATTCTCTTAGCAACCCCCCACTGGGCATGCGCCTGATACCATAGATTAAGTAAAGAGAACTAAATTTGCATTCTCTACCAGGTTTGTGAATGTAATGTGGGAAAACATATTTTCTTTGAAACCATACGTTCAAATATGATTAATTAATCTATACATGATTATTATTTTTCGCCGTATTCTGTGTAAGGTAGAACAGTTAGCCATTGTGTTCAGTAAACACACCGGAACCGCAACATTCGTATGCCAAACCACCCGTTCAGTCATGCTCGCGATCAAATTATATCCTTTTGTGTGTCAAACGTATTGTGTTTCGAATTAAGAATATTGGTAAGCGGGTTTGGGATTCAACTTCAGTGGCGGTGGGGCTCTTGGCACCCCAGCTTATTTTGGTTTGTCATATCAGTGGTAATATACTGAGAGAAAGAAAATAAGGCAGCACTTGGTTTTGTACACCGAATTTCAGCTATTGTTTGCTTTGTAATATATGTATAAAGTACAACAGTGTAATGAGGGACTGAATGTCAGTAATGTATGACTGAATGCCAGTAATGTAAGATTGAATGTCAGCAATGTAAGATTGAATGTCAGTAATGTATGACTGAATGTCAGTCATGTAAGATTGAATGTCAGTAATGTATGACTGAATGTCAGTAATGTATGACTGAATGTCAGTAATCTAAGATTGAATATCAGTCATGTAAGATTGAATATCAGTCATGTAAGACTGAATATCAGTAATGTATAACTGAATGTCAATAATGTACGACTGAATGTCAGTAGTGTAAGATTGAATGTCAGTAATGTATGACTGGATGTCAGTAATGTAGGACTGAATGTCAATATTGTACGACTGAATGTCAGTAGTGTAAGATTGAATGTCAGTAATGTATGACTGGATGTCAGTAATGTAGGACTGAATGTCAGTAATGTAAGACTGAA
>JAECMU010032986.1:0-35060 GCA_016106625.1 Dracogyra subfuscus | reverse complement strand
TAATGAACTGGCACGCTCGTACTTGTGGTCATTGTTTTCTAAAGCACTTGAAATCAAGGCGTATCGGCTTTTGACGTAAGGTGCTTACGCACTGTCAAAGCGCTTACTTTATTGACCAAGGGATAGCGGGCCCCTACGCCTAACAGCCCTGGGGAAACCCCTGTAGTCTACAACAAAATATATGCCTTGGAGAATTAAGTTTGCATTCCTGTGTTACCTCTCAATATTCATTCATAGTTCTAAAAGGGGCGGGACATAGCCCAGTGGTAAAGTGTTCGCTTGATGTGCAGTCGGTCTAGGATCGATCCCCATCGGTGGATCCATTGGGCTATTTTTCATTCCAGCCAGTGCTCCACAATGTGTGTGATAAAGGCCATAATATGTAATATCCTTTCTGTGGAATGGTGCATATAAAAGATCCCTGGCTGCTAATAGAAAAAAGTAGCCCATGAAGTGGCGACAGTGGGTTTCCTCTCTCAGTATCTGTGTGGTCATTAACCATATGTCCAGTGCCGTTTAACCATAAATAAAATGTGTTGAGTGCGTCGTTAAATAAAACATAGTTCTAAAGGTCAAAACTTGAAAATGTATGTGTACATTATCACAAAAGTATTGGGACCCAACAAACAAGAACTATACATTTTATGTGTTATATATATGTACTCTATGAAGGAAATAAACAATTGTCAATATTTATTACTTTTTCTATTTTAATTGTGTTTAATTGATTTTCAGAAACTGAAGAGATGGTGTACTTTCTGACAGTCCATAATGCTGTGTATTTTGCTGTCAGTGTGTTGGAAAAGCAAATTAAGTAGGATTTGAAAAACATTTCTGTTTTGTTGTCTATCAGTAATAAAGAGTGACAGTGCAAACTTATTTATTACTGCACTAAGGACGATAGAAATTAAATTGTAAATATTTTCAATTTCATTTGATGTAAGAAAAAAAGCAGAAGTGTTTTGGAAATAACCAACAATAATATTTTTTATGTCCAGTTTAGAAAACCAACTGCTCAGAAATAAATAACTTGTAAATTCCATAGCAGAAAAAGTGTTCCCTATGGGACGGACGATAGAAGCAGGGCCGTAGCTAGGATTGTTTGTTCGAAGGTGGGCAACTGAATAGTTAATACACCTTTTCTTTAAGTTTCTATCATGCTTTCCGAATGCTAGCTACGGCCCAGAGAAGGTACTCGGTTGTACTTGATAATGAAATTTGTGCTTGATTACTGTAAAATACCTTACTTTCACATGGAATTGATTTTAGCCTGTAAATAAAATGCACAAAATTAAATACCACACATAAAATAAGGCTGACGAAAATTGAATGGGAAAAAAAGGATGTACATATAGTTTCATTCAATGAGATGTCATCAGTTTACACTATATGAGGCTACTAGTAACAATGCGACACTTAAAAAGTTAAGTAAAATAAAGTGATGTAAAATAAGCAATATTAACACTGAAATGTTTTGAATGATTTTCTTTCACAAGGGGACAGGACTTAGCCTAGTGTTAAAGCATCTGCTTCATTTGCGGTTTGTCTTAGATCTATCCCCAATAAGTATTATACGGTAATTAATCAAATTTCATTAATTGGAAAATAATTACTTTCTAAGTATTTCAGCTGTAACATTCTGTTTTTCATTCTTATTTTTTTAAACTTTTTTTTTTTAATGCCCTTGCATAATTGCACTTAACAATTAACTGTATTCAGAGCCCATCTTCGTCCCAAATTGTATCTTCATTTCAAACTGCTACTTACGTCAAATGATTAGAATGTTTTTATTTTTGTTATAGCATTCTCCAACTTCTAGACAAAAGTACGATTAAATTCCTTTGTGACAACCCGAGAGTGAGAGCGTTTTCACCAACACTCGGAGACAAACTGCTGAGTGTGTACAACACAATCAGTTCTCTGAAGGTTTGACTTCTTTGAATCATATTGATGCAATTATTATTGTTTGACACTGAATAACTGATGTGTATTATTTTTGCTGGGGTGTCGTTTAACATTCAGACATTCATTCTTTGAAATTATTCTGCATGACATGTATGTATGCCCACAAATGACTGTCGGGTCAGATGTCGGGAATTAACGTGCTTATATCAATTTAATGTTCAAGCACAGTATGACATGGCAAACAGTGCATACATATATAGCTTTGAAGCCATTCTTTAATTGTTTTTTATTTTGTTTTTTTACTGTCCTAACCAGTGACACATAAATGGTATATCAAAGGACATGATATGTTCTGTGGAAAAGTACATATAAATGATCCTTAATGCACAAAATATAACAGGTTTCCTATAAGACCACATGTCAAAAGTTATCACATGTTTGACATACAATAGCCAATTATTAATAAATCAATGTGCTCTTGTGGTATCGTTAAACAAAACAAAACATTTATAGCTATAACGTTCCATTTGCATGTTGTAAAACAAAATTATAAATGATTTTAACAACATAATTAAAAGTAAAATACTATTATTATTACTGTATGACACTGCTTTTTATGAGTGCTGTTATTGATATAACCAAAACAATTTGAGTCTCATTTTAAAATTTTTTGCTTTATTGTGCACATGTGCAAGATATCTTGTTTTCTTTGTATTTGGTTCATTTTCATTAATTAATTATCTGGTCTTGATTTCAGAAAATATCCCATTTTCCCCAGTCTCTGATTGGCGGTGTTTCTTTTCAAGCTGATACTGATAATCGTAAAAACTTTCCTAACGACAGATCATTTCATCAGTTTAAAAAACAAAGGTGAGAGCACTAATAAATAATTCTTGGTTTAAACGGGTTTATTAGTTAGAGTGTGTGTGTGTGTGTGTGTGTGTGTGTGTATAATATAGTGGTAGAAATTGACTGGGGTTAAAACATCTTGTTTATAGGGCCTCCACGAGTATTCGAGTACTCAGGCACGGGTCGAGTCTTGCTAGACTCGAGTCCGTTCACAGGACTCCAGTACCAGGAGAGAGTGGAATGCAGTGATCAACTATAATACAATGGACAATGTAGGACAGTCATTTCAGCAGTAGATAATCAATGATATAAGTTACACAATAATTGTAAAATCATGCACTAGTTTATCTTTTTAAACTGGCCATCTGTCCGTGACGACACCAAACTTATCAACTGGTTTTTAAATGCAATACACCGGCCTTGGTGGCGTAGTGGTTAGGCCATCGGTCTACAGGCTGGTTAATCCAAATACCGACTCCAAGCCCTGAGAGTGATCCACAATGGGTAGGTGTAAACCACTTACACCGACCAATGATCCATAATTGGTTCAACAAAGACCATGGTTTGTGCTATCCTGTCTGTGGGAAATGCAAATAAAAGATCCCTTGCTGCCAATTGGAAAAAGTAGCCCATGAAGTGGAGACAGCGGGTTTCCTCTCAAAATCTGTGTGGTTCTTAACCATATGTCTGACGCCATATAACTGTAAATAAAATGTGTTGAGTGCATCGTTAAATAAAACATTTCTTTCTTCCTTTTTTTCTTTCTAAATGTTCAGTGCTGGAATTATGATGCACAATGCTATTTTACTTTATTCCTTAGTCTCATTATCTAGTCCGGATCAAGTTTGACCCTCGAGGACTCCAGTCCAATATTCAAAATACACTGGATCCATGTCAGGGTCTGATGAGTATGGCACCAGTCAAAAATAAAACACACTGAATCTACTGTGACCAAACACACTTCATTTGTGCTGGTGTCTACAACAGATCTGACAGCGACATAGAATTTGTTTTTCTTCTGCTTAATCTGACCTCAAACAGTGACATATTCCCCTAGGGATATAATCCTTGTCTGAAGGAGGAAGATTTGACTGGAGTAAAGAAAAAAGAGGTCTGAACCAAAACAGTGAAGTGGAAAGAAGGAAGTGTGTGTCACAGTACCGGAACAGGAAGCAAAGGACTCAGTGGAAGATTTTAGCCATCCTATTGGGTGTTGGGATGTTAGGACCAGACTAATATCCCTAGGGGAAAATGCCATCGTCAGTTTTAATATTCTAAAATGAGAAAACACTCCCCAAGATTTCGCCAATTCTGTTTTCACACTGCCAGACTGGCATCTACTCAATGTTTGCATACAGGACCATCTAACCTTGCATGTAGGAACAACTTTAGAATGGCAATGTGTCATGTACTATTACTAGCTCACTATGACCTACTTTTTACGGTCTACTGCACATAGCAGTAAATCCTTGTCCGGACCATATAGTGCATACAGATCAATACAGGACCCTGAAACCCTAATATATAGGAGCAACTGGGGTTGGCGGTGTGTCACATAATAATACTAGATCACTGTGACCTACTTTTTCTGTATTGTTAACATTACATACATAAACGGTTTCTCTGCCAATATAAATGTGTCACCAAAGCACCCATGCTAAACAAAATTTCCCTTTCTGATAAAAACCCCAAGAACTTCATTAATTAGACAGCACCTTCTCCAATGGATACTGTATCATCAGTTGTTGGTCCAAAATAATCTGTTCATCCATCCCTTTGCAAAAATTTCACATAATTAGAATTGAATCATACCTGTAATATATTAATATCTTTGGTTTTCCATTAAACTTCAGACGGACATATCATGTACCTCACTGGTACGTTTTAATTTTAGTCCAGCTTCCTTCAAAATGTAGCTAACAAAGTATTTAATTTCTGTATAAATATAAATATCAACACAGCCGAGTGGTCTTCCTTTACCTATGATCTATTCAAATAACCTACACAGTAAACTGTACTTACATTAAATAAAGTTACTCTGCAAATGCTGCAATAACTGCCAGTAATTATTGCTGGTGTTTATAGAACTAAATTTATAAAAGGATAAGAATGCATTAATATATATCTTGATAACATGTTAAACCCCAGATGTCAAGTTACACTAGACATTGATGGGCTCGAAATAGGAAATAAGGATAATTGGTTTTTAAATAGTAGACAGAAAGAAATATATCCTGCTTAGAAAAAATATGGCCTGCTGAAAATAACAGCATTGGGTGCAGGGAGGGTTTGTGATACATATGAACAATAAGATCCTCTGAGGTATATGTGGTCTTACACCTCCCCAATTCTTCACAAGGGATACGAACCCAGTACCTACCTGCCTCGAGACCAATGGCATAACAGTCCATGGGATTTCATATTTCATGGGAAACACTTTTTCAGTCTGTGCCATGAGATCATGGGAACCCATCAGAAAGTGTTTTGTTATATATATTATTTTTGTTTAATAATTGTACTCGATATAATAATCATGGGAAACAAAATATCAGAACATAGAACTGAGTATTGATTAGAAGGCAACAGGTGGCTATTTTTAGTAGCTACTATTTACTCAACTTCTGGCTAATTAAAAAAATATTTTTTTAATTGCTTACACTTACATCACAGTTTTCAGTAGATATATATGTGCCTACTCTTTTCAAACAAGTCTCCTACGTTCAAAGATTGTGACCACTGTGATGCAATCTATTTCAGAGACCTGTTTTATGAGTTGATTCGAGAGTGGGAGCTCAAACATGAGGTTCCAGGCTGGTCGATGGTCGGCGCTATGGCAAACAGGATTCACTCCCTTGTCGAGTTTCAGACGGACCTCGCCAATCATCTTCACTTTGCTCGTTTGTTCCAGTCGCAGCTCATTGCAGTGAGTAACTAAATGTTTACAGTTAAAAGTAAACAAAAAGAAGATGAAAAAAAATTGCTTTAAAACTTGACTATTCCAGTCACAGCTCAAAGCAGTGAGTAACTAAATGTTTACAGTTAAAAGTTAAAAAAAAAAAAATTGCTTTAAAACTTTGCTTGACTATTCAAATTACAGTTTTTTAATAATAGTTGTACTCAATATAATAATTATGGAAAACAAAATTTAGGTTCTGTGATTTTACCAACATGGTACCTGAAATGATCATTAGCATGAACTGTGAAGGCCTGCCATTTACATTAAGTTTGAAACTTAATTAATGATACATTCAAAAATAACGTAATACTGAAATTGTCTTTTTAGATGTGTAAGGGAGACAAATCAATAAAAATGGATGGAGATGACGAAAAGATTTCTCTGCTGAATCATTTGAAGAAAACAAACCCAGAAAAATTCAAAAAGTAAGTAGACAATGCTTTTTATCATTTCAAATTAACCACCTTTGTTTAAATTTCAGAATGAAAAATATTATCAGCAATTAAGCAGATTTTGTATGTAAATATAGTCTAAAAATTTCTGCTTCTGTGATTTATCCGATTCTGATTGGATGATAATTTTTTTTTTTTTTTAATCTTTTGATAAAATGTAGAAATAACATTATTTTGTAGAATGGGACATTATTAGAATAAACAGACCAAGCAAAAAAACTGATTTATATGTGTTTCAAACTATATGTGTTGTGTTTATAATTATATGAATTATTGGTTTTGTTTTTGTTTTTGTTTTTTTAATAATTTATTGAGTTATAATAAGAGTCACAAATAGTGTTTTTATATTA
This sequence comes from Dracogyra subfuscus, assembly GCA_016106625.1. NCBI lineage: Eukaryota > Metazoa > Mollusca > Gastropoda > Neomphalida > Peltospiridae > Dracogyra > Dracogyra subfuscus. The sequence continues at coordinate 28,548 of JAECMU010032986.1, read as the reverse complement.
ATATATTAATTGAGAAACAAATTATTAATAATTATTTGTATCTCTTATCAAAAGCAGTGTTTACGAAATCTCAAATTAGCTTTTAGGTGAATTTCTCCTTATTTACTAAACTGATGTGAGCTGTCAATAATGGCTGTAAACCTCAATATGTAAAATACCCTGATGTAAAGACAGAGTTATTGGTTTTTCCAGACTTCAAGAAAGGTTCATCCAGCCTTTCAGTACCGGCGGACCGTGTCCACCACCCAGGTTCCATGGCTATGAGGAGTTCTTCCGAGACTTCATAGTGGCAGCGTCCAGTGCCTCGTTCATACAGCACCTGTCCAACACTCTCATTGCTAAAGTCACAGAGGTATTCTCTTTTACACTTTAATAATACAGAAAATTAGGACTGATGTGTACTGCTCTGTTTAAAACATAAATGGGAAAGTGAATACAAAACAAATCCCTTTTTTTTTTTTTTTAGGAACAAGGATAGTGTTCATGATGCAGCAGATTCCCCCCTCCAGTCTTTCTTTCTATCTCTGTCTCTCTTTTTCTCTTTTCATTCTCAGTCTTTCTCTCTTTCTGTCTATCTCTGACTTTTTCTGTCTTTTACTTTTTTCTTTCTCTCTTTTCATCCTATTCTCCCTGTTTCTCTCGCTTTCACTCATTTTCACTCCCTCACCGTCTCTGTCTATCTCAAGTGTCCAAACAGCCAAATAGTAAGTTCAACCAACATTCTTTTTGTACATTTCATATTTTAAAAAAAGGTGTGCAAACTATGTAAATTTAATTGTGCTTGGGATTTGACGTCCAATGTTCTGTATACTTAACAGTTGAATGATCAAGAATTTTGCCAGTCCACGGAGAAACATGAAGGTTCACTGATAGTGGAAGGGGAGGTAATTATGTTTTAGCTACTGTGTTGATCACTTATTGACTTGTAAATTAATTAATATAAACACTGTAAATTTGATTAATATTACAACATGTTTTTATGTGAATACACATCGTAGCACATGTTTATGAGGTGTAAATTCAGTGAACAACAGTGAACAGTGAACAACAGTGCTTATTAGTCCTCTACCGGTCCAGCTGGAGGGGCCATACATTTTGCCTCCATCTGTATGTCTGTCTGTTCCACCAGGCGTGGCACAGTGTAAAAAATAGTGATATGGCTTGAGGTTGCCAGACTATCCTTTCAAATTTACCTGTGAAGGACATTTTCGAAGATACAACAAATATAACCCCGTCCCACACACACACAAACACACAAAAATGTGGTATGGCCATGCTTTACCTCTTTGAAGAGTGGTATGGCCATAGCCGTATAGGCCATACTGTCTGCGTTGCCTCTGCCCACATAAAACTTTCTGGACTTTTTGTTTTGTGTATAGCTTTATTATGTACTGTTACAGATCAAGATTTACCCCTTGAACTTAGGAGATATAAACAATTTGTTGGACGTGGTAGATGACATGTATGACATTAGCAGTATTCTCAGAATGCTGGTTTGCATTGAAAATTTAAAAGTAAGATGTGAACAGTGCTGGATTTATAAGGGGCAAAGGAGGCAATTGCTTTAGGCCCCTGTGCCAGAGGAGCTCCCCAGACTAATGACTTCCTTTATAACAAGGTCTAAATTCATCCCTGGATGTGAATGACACAAAATGTTTATAAACACATTTCCCCCCTGGTTTACAAAACAAGGGAATAACTTCAATTTTGCATTATAAATATATTTTTATTGCGCTATAAAGATGGGGATTACAGATTTTGCAACTATAGAAATAAAGTTCATTTGCAGCAATTTCTAGGACCTGCTGATTTTACAACTAATATTATATCTAATAAATTGAATGAACAGTAGTTTGTTTATTTTTATTTTTATTTTAACAGCAAGATCGTGAAATGTTTGAAGCCTGCCTCTTGACTTTAAGACTGGTTGGAAAGTTTCTGGGATTCATAACATTTCAGCCATACTGCACCTCCGATCTGCTGCCGGATGTCGCGCAGACGGACTACCTGGCCCTGAGAAACAAAGTAAGATAATTTATAAAAACAATTATGTTTATTCCTAGAAAATAATAAATCAGTTTTACTCCTGGAAGAGCCAAAAATAATTAACTCTGCTATAGCAAGGGAGACTGGATTTATCTCAGTCGGTTGAGTTCTTGTTTGAGATGCTTGTATCACATAATCCATTCAACTGGCTGGGTTTTTTTCTGTTCCAACTAGTGAATCACAACTGGTCAAAAAGCATTTTTTTGTGTGTTTTCCTGTCTGGGAAAGTGCATATAAAAGATCCCTTGCTGCTAATGGAAAATTGTAATGGGTTTCGACTAATGACTACAAGTCAGAATGACCAAATGTTTGACATCCAATAGCCGATGATTAATTAATTGATGTGCTCTAGTGGTGTCATTAAACAAAATAAACTTTAATAGGGTCAATGCTGTTAATCTAAGGCAATTTTTTTAATAATCGTTTTTATTTTGATTATGTAAAAACAAATTGCTTCATTACTATGGTATTCTTTGACATAAACTTATAGATTCCTAATTGTGATCAATAATAATTACATTTAACATTTAAACATTATTTTCATCCTTATTAATGGGTTTTTGACAAAGGTTCAGCATATTTATTTCTCATTATTTGTATTTATATATTTCTTGATATTTACAGAATCCACCCCCACTGGATATTATAAGACATGTGAAGATGGCATTGGCTTCTAAACGACTAGTTGTAACTATTCCCTGGGTCGTTCAGTTTCTCTCTATGATGGATTACGCTGCTCCGCTCACAGACTATTACCGCTTGCTGCTGTCTCTTCTAATTCATATACTGAAGTAGGTTTAATTAAGAAGAGCATTTCTTTTTCTACTTAGCCTAACCTTATATGATGGCATACTGTAAACCATATTAATATTGTGACGTCTTTTTTTCGCGAATGTATACCTTAGCGCATGTTCGCGAACGACCGTTGACAGCTCAAAAATAAAAGTGGATAATGACAGCTCAGTGTAATTGTTATAAAGTTACTGTCTGTAAATCAATATTCTGTTATCCTGCATCAAGCAATTGTGCCTGGTACAGAGTCTATAGAGGAGATTAGGCTCTACCCGCCTCACCTGTATTAGAATCACAACTCACTGATTCAGTTGTTAACTGCTAACACCCTTCGGTAGATAAACAATAAACAATTAGTCGCTATCGATTGAAGCTACATAAAACAATTAACGATTAGTCACCATCAAGGAGAGCTCATGTATAGGCTGTGCCTGTTGAGTGAATCTTTTTGTGAATTTAATTCTCAATAAAATATTTCAAAACCAAAATTTAAGCACACTTCACACTTTAAACTGGAAAATAGTGCGTGCGTATTAATTTCGCGATATAAGGTTGGATGCGAACGACGCGAAATTTATAAAAACACATTTTTTTCACGGTTTACAGTATTCTACCGAGGGGGGGGGGGAAGGGTAGGAGGGAAGAAGGACGCACCAATCAAGTGACTGAAACAGGAAGTTGAATACTCATTGAAACTTTGTAAGCCATCCTATTGGCTGTTGGGATGTTTGGACCAGTCTACTAACATAGGGAGGAATATGACATTTGTTTGAGGTCAGGCTAAGTATTCCTAAATGGTAAAACGATTACAATTTTCTCCAGTTCTACACTTAGAGATACATAAGACATAATTAGTGATTACAGTCCCACTAGCTCTTTAGGAAGAAATACTCTGTAAATAAAAACATGGAGTTATAAATTGAGGATATTTTATTTTGATTTTATCATTGTGCATTACCAACTTATTTTAATTTTTCTTGTTTCATATATTTCTTATTATTTCTTGGTCATTTTTAAATTAAGATGTTCTCTTTGTTTTTTAATAATTTAACAAAAGTTAATATTTTTCAGCTACAAGTTGGTTTGCTGGTTAATTTTAGTATGTTTGTTGTAATTGTTTTCCAGACTTTCTTGGAAGGACATTCAAGATGGCCAAAATTGCTACGGGCATTTTCTCATCGTTGTTTTAATTGGCTGGCTGCTGGAGGTATATTTTCTTGTTTTATCAGGTTTTGAGTTTCCTTTTTTTGTGGTCAGCTTTTAAATCACATCTTTGATGTTTCTAGTAATCTATTACTAACAGAAATCAGTTAAGTTAGTTAGACCAGTTAAATGAGCAGTAAGAATGTGATTCTGTGGTAAATTGATTTAACATTGAACAAAATATAAACATCAAAGGTAAGTTGTTTAATAAATCATCTTATTTCTGATATAGACCAGTGGTAACGTGCTCTTGATGTGCGGTCAGTTTGGGATCGATCCCTGTTGGTGGGCCCATTGGGTCATTTCTTGTTTCAGTCGGTGCACCATGACTGGTATATCAAAGGCTGTGGTGTGTGCTATCCTGTCTGTGGGATGGTGCATATAAAAGACCCCTTGCTACTTATGGAAAAATTGTACTTGGTGACGGGCAACCTAGAGAGACACCACAGCAACAATGAGGTCTAATTAACGAGCTACTCTCGATCTACTAAGTTCAAAATTATACTAGCTCCGTTACCATTTCCATTTTAATTGACCGTTCAAAAACTGCGCCAAAATTCCTTCATACTGAATTGCGCACCTTTTCTGTTTGGCATATTAACCGCTCCATTCAAAATTCCATAGCCCCACCACCACCCTCCGCCTGTTACCAATCTTGATCGGGCTGCTGGTGCTCTCTTGCACCTGCCAGTGCGGGCGGTCCCTCCTTCCTCCCCCCACCCCAACTTTCTGTCTTGGACGAAAGAGCTTGCTTTGCAAGCTCTTGTGCCTACGATGGGGGGGATGGGTGCTACAACAGCTTGCTCTGAATGTGCACGTTAAACCCTTTGATTGACTTATTGAAAAATGTAGCAGGTTTCCTTTTTATGACTGTGGTAAAATGACAAAGTGTTTGACGTCCGATTATTCAGTGTTACCGAAAACTGCAGTTTTAGGCCCACAGTTCGATGCACCATTTCCCAATTTGCAAACCACAATTTTCGATTTTAATGGGTTTTTAAAGACAACTGAATTTAAAAAAATATACGGGAGAGACTATCCCCAGACCACCTAACATTCTCACCCCCAAATTATTTTGCCAATCCCACACCTAAGATGCTAACATGGTATGGTACAAATGTTATTTTTGTTTCTTAGTCCAAATATAATTTTATATTTACAATTAATTTGAAAATGACAATTAAAAATAAAATGTCTTGTTCTTAAAATAGTTTATAAAAAATGTATGTATAATAATTGGGGTACTTGTACTACTTATAAAAAGTATCGAACACATTACGCATAAATAAATCGAACTGTGGATCAAAAACAGAAAATAAAAAAATTTAACCGTCCCATCCCTAGTTATACAGCTTACAAACAACTTAAATTTAATCAAAAATTGCAGCACATTGTATGCTGACTTACTATTGTTCTTTGTTATCCCTTTGATTTAATCAGTAGCTAGTAACCATTGTTGTGTGTTCTGTTAGTCACCGACAAAACAATCACACAGTCAAACCATGTTATTGTACATCTCTAAAATTTAGCGTCATGAAATATTAGCATCTTGTATGGCCTCGGTAAATTTTAAAAAATTATGCTCACTAACATTTCCTGATTTTCAATAATTATAAATGGTATATTATAAATGTAAAATTATTATACTGTTATTTATTAATTCATTCATATCCTGTTTAACACCTTATAGCTGATATATTTAATTTTAAATTAATTAATGAATTTATTCAATCATTCATTAATTTAGGTTATTTTTTGTGGTGGTGGTGGGGTATAAATATTTCTATGATTAGATACAATATTTATACCATTTGATTAATTAGATACTATATCTTTTAGTTAACAATGTTATAATTATATTTAATAGATCATATTATTTCTGATATAGACCAGTGGTAAAGCGCTTGCTTGATGCGCGGTCAGTTTGGGATCGATCCCTGTTGGTGGGCCCATTGGGTTGTTTCTCGTTTCATTCTGTTAACCATGACTGGTATATCAAAGGCTATGGTGTGTGCTATCCTGTCTGTGGGATGGTGCATATATTTCAGAATACATGAATGCTTAATGATCTGTTTTTAGTTAACAATGTTTTGATTATATTTCAGAATACACGAATGCTTGGTGGTCTGTTTTTCCAAGAACCTCCACCAAATGTGTTGTCTCTACTTCCAGACGATGTGGAACATAACAGATCTGTGGTACGTGACCAAGAAAAAAACAAATGACCTTTGAGAATTTTGCCAATGTGTCCCTGACCATTTTATAACAGATAAACAGATAAACATCATAAACAGATACTCTTTAAAAAACCAAACAAGAGTTATTTAGCAAAGAAAGAAATGTATTCATTCTGGTGTGAGATGTGTTCATAAGATTGTCTATTATTGAATTATTTTTAATTCTGACTAGAGCTTCATGACTGCTATTATAAACACCATTGTATCGGCCAGTGTTTGAAATAAGCACTTGTTCATTTATCCTAACACTGACAGGTGATAAACTGCAGGGACAAACAAAATGTACCTCAGTGGTTGTCCAATGAACAAGTAAAAACAAAGCAATCAAAAACATTGTCCTTGCACTTGAATAAAACTAACAACATATTTTAACAAGTAAAAACAATGGTGGGCAAGTAGATTTGTAGATGTACTTCTCTAGTGGGCTAGTGAAAAATTCTGCTTGTTTTCAGGGGCAGGACATAGCCCAGTGGTAAAGCTTAATGGGATTGATACCCGTCTGTGGGCCCATTGGGCTATTTCTCACTCCAGCCAGTGCACCACGACTGGTATATCAAAGGATGTGGTATGTATTATCCTGTCTGTGGGATGGTGCATATAAACAATCCCTTGCTGCTAATCAAAAAGAGTAGCCCATGAAGTGACGACAGTGGGTTTCCTCTCTCAATATCTGTGTGGTTTTTAACCGTATGTCTGATGCCATATACAGGGATGATAATTTTCTGCAGATCTGCGGATTTTGGACCCCCAGGGTCGATCCTGTGAAATGTGTAAATTCCTTGAGAATGTGTTTTTTTTGGGGGAAATGTCAGTTAAAGTGGAGATCGTCATGCAGCTGCTATTGTAATTTAGTGGCCGCCATGTTTATTTCGACGCACTGTGTGTATACAAAAATAAAACAAAACTAGCTTTGTGTGTATGTGTTTAGTACTGTTTACTATGACCACTCTGATTGGCTAAAATTGAGATGTCTGAGATATTGAGACCAATCAGTGTAGCCCTTACAGGCTATTATGTGCAAAGCAACAACCATTTTTGACTGTGTTTTTTGCAATGGTAATAGACACGGGCTAATTTCAGCTGAAAATACAAATTGTCATTGTCATCCCTGCATATAACTTTAAATAAAATGTGTTGAGTGTGCCATTAAATAAATCATTTCCTTCCTTCCTTCTGTTTGCTGTTCTGTTGGAGTGGGTGGGTAAGGTCTAACTTAGAAATTGGCTGAGCCCTCTCTTGAGGTGCTTTGATGTTCTGTGTGTGGTAAAGTGCATTTAAAAGATCCATAGCTACTAATGGGGAACATTTTGTTTTCGAAAGCTTGATTTGTGACATTTCTTTATTAACTGAAAATTTATTAGCAACTACTGGTTTATGTTTTAGAATTGTGTAGTGATCTATGAAACTTGCAGAGCGAATTGTGATGTGACATTGAACAAAATATTCTCTAATGGAAAAATATAGCAGGTTCCCTCTCTAAGACTGCATCAAAATGATTAAATGTTCCACATCCATTAGCTGATGATTAATAAATCAATATGCTCTAGTGGTGTCATTAAACAAAACAAGCCTTACATTTTAAACCTTTTTTTCAGGATTGTCATGATTTGGTATCTCAAGATCTTGTCTACACATGTTGTCCTTACGCAGGTTGGTATTTGTTGCAGTCTCACTGAAGTTGGATTCCTTACCAGAAATCAAAAGTTTTCATGCTTCCAGATTTTTGTGCTACCTAAGAACTGTTCCTGTTCTTTGATAAAACAGTGATACATGCTGCACTTTCTGTGGTAAAGTGAACATAAAAAATTGCTTACTGTTAAGTGATAAAGTTGGGGCTTTTCTTGGAAGACTACATGTCAGAATGTTTGACATCCAATATGGGGTGGGACATAGCACAGTGGTAAAGAGCTGTGGTATGTGCTATCCTGTCTTGGATGGTGCATATAAAAGATCCCTTGCTACTAATGGAAAAATGTAGCACGTTTCCTCTCTAAGACTATATGTCAGTTATCAAATGTTTGACATCCAATTGCTGATGATTAATAAATCAATGTGCTCTTGTGGTGTTGTTAAACAAAACAGACAAACCAATACTTGATGATTATCAGTATGCTGTTAATAGTGTTTAATACAACAGTAAAGGTGGGTTGGTTCGGATGGTTTAAGAAACCCAATGAGGAATGGGATTTTGATGCTATGACACAAAGGTTTCAGTCGAGTGCTGTACAATCTGATGTAAGGTATGCCTGCATTCCTCCTGCATTGATAAAAGCTAGGTTGAAGCCAGGCTGTGTTGTTAAAAGCATCGTTAAGATAACAGCTTAATTCCTGAGGTATAAAATGTACATGGAGCTGGTACAAACACCAATGACCAAACAGATGACATGTAACAAGAAATACACTGGATTTGTAATTTGTAATTTTGTATTATTTGTTTATTTAACCATTTTATAAAAACATAACCATACGTACAACAAGGATAATATATACAGACATCAGCAAGAAAAGTTTTATTTTAAATACATAATGAATACGGACATGGAGCTGTTAAAAAAATAGCCTGCGAGTCAATTGTTAATTTTTTATATTTATTTTTTAAACGAATAAAACCAAATACATACAAAAATTAAATCAATGCTGTATGCATTTAAGAATTTTTTTTTGTTCAAGCCAGTTTTCATCATTTCTATTTACCGTACTAATTTGTACTAGTTGCATGACTTGTGGGAAATGATAATTTATGAACATCGTCTGTGTACTTTGTTTTCCAGGAGAGATGCGATCACTGCTGATGGAGTTTGCTGTAGGAACTAACAGTCGTACGACTATCAGGAAGATAACTCCGGTAGCTGCCGACACCGGACCAACAGTGACCGTCTCACAGAAACAGCTACAAGTAGGCGTGAAACAAGTCTTTTATCGATATGTTCCTGGATTTAGCTCTGTTGGTTGAGTGCTTGCATGAGGTGCATGCATCACAGGATTGAACCACCTTGGTGGATACATATAACTGATTATTTTTTCTCATTCCAACCAATGCACAACAACTGATAAAAGGTTGTGGTATGTGCATATACAAAAAATGTTTGCTGCTAATGAAAAAAGGTAGCAGAGTTCCTATGATGACTGTGTCAGAATTACAAAATATTTGACATCCAATAGCCGTTGATTAAGTAATCAATGTGCTCTAGTGGTGTCATTAAACAAAACAAACTTTTAACTTCTTTTAACATGAACATCAGTTACTTAACACAAAAAAAGAAAAGAAAACAGTTATTATGATTGCAAACATCACTACTAAGTAGGTCAAAATTGTCTTTTATTTTTGTTTTGATCTTGCAATCCATTTGGCATGGTGCTATCAAGTATTTCTTGATAACATCAATTTCTACATGTACATTGTAATCAAAGGATAGCTTTCCCTTGCTGTGATATCAGTTATAATAGCATATGTGGCAGAAGTGAGTTTCCTCCCTTTTCTCTCAAACAAGTGGTGCAATTGCCATATGTCAAACACAAGTAGCCATGATTTAAAAATTACCTGAGGTGTTTAAACAAATGTTTCTTTTCTTTTCTTTGCAATTGTGTATCATAGACATTCTATACCCCATGAAGCTTTGTTTGATATTAATTACTGTTGTGTTTTAGTGTCAGCTTGAAGAGAATTTCTTCCACAATCACCATGCCTCTCTGAAGCGGACTGTTGAGTTTGTTGCTGAAAGGACAGCATCAAATTTCATCAAGAGGTTTCGATCGACTGTGCTGCCGAAGTCATTAGCTGAATCGAAGAAACAAGTTGAGCAGATTTTCCTTCAGTCTGTGCAGGCTTCTCCCACTAACAAAACGAAGGTATTTTTGGTCAAAGTATTATTAAAGGGCGGACTTCTGAGTATTAAATCATTAGTCGCAAGGGATGTCTTTTTGTGCACTCTCCCACAGACAGGATGGCACATACCACAGTCTTTGATATAATTTCTGCAGGATTACAATTAACATGGCAAACACTCAAAAGATTAGAGGATTTGGAGGGGTGGGAATACCGATGCCCATCAAGAACATTTATACAAGTTAGATTCTTTATAACCAGCCAAATGTTTTTTTAATTTTTTATTCCAGAACAAGCAGGGACAAGACGTAGCACAGTGTTCATTTGATTGGTCTAGGATCAATGCCTATTGATGGCCCAGTTAGGCAATTTCTCATTCCAGCCAATACTCCACAGTTGTTATATAACAAAGGCTGTGATATGTACGATACTATGTACTACTAAGATAAAATAAAAGGTCCCTTGATGCTAATAAACACGACTAGTGTATTTACTCTCTCATTATTTGTGTGGTACTTAATCATATGTCCTGTGCCATATATCCATAAATAAACATGTGTTGAGTTCGTCGTTAAATAAAAATGTTATTTTTTATTTATCAGGACAAGCTGTCTCATGATTTACATGGCCTGGCGCATTCTCTGAGTGAAGAAGTTAAAGCATCTGTTGCCGACAGACATGAGTGAGAATATATTTTTTTATTTATGGCTTTCAGTTAATATTTCCTATATTCAATTGGAAGCATAAACCCCGGTCACACTGTCAAAGATCGTCTGGCCGGATCCACGACGGATGAAAACATCACTGATAGTGGTCTGTCCGCAGTCCCCTGCAGATGCACCATAGTTTAACTACAGTTTTTGACGGATAAACCAAGGATTATTAAGGATAGGGTTTAGTTGACAAAGTGGAGGACCACGGGGAGCTATGGATTGCTAAAGATCAGTACAGTTTAATACGGACCACAACAGATTGTCACGAATGATGGTGTGTCGTATCCGTGGCTAACTTGTCATCCTGATCATTGACAGTGTGACCAGGGCTTTAGATGAAATTGATTATATCAAAATAACATTTTACCATGGTTGAACATCAAAATATAATGTTAACGTAGCTGAGGATTTCTTCTCTTACAGTTTAACTTTACCTTTAGACTACTGGACTAACTTTTGACAAAAACCACTTTCAGTGGGTATATGTTTTGTAATTTTGCACACATATATTCCCTTGTATGTTTTATAAATACATAAAATAAAGTTCACATTTGAATCGGTAAGTATTATTTTTGAGGATTTCTATTTTTTATGATATTTTATATCAGTTAATATTAATTAAAATTAGGCCAATTTTTTTGAAAAAGTCGCATTTAGAACCAGCTGTCCAGAATTTGTGTCCATTATTCCCAATAGTGGTTTTGAGACCAGAATGTTTTTTAAAAACTGACCTGATTCATATCCTTTGATTAGGTGATTTTCGTTCTTGGTAAAATGATCAAATTTATTATCAAATTAGCTGTCACAATCAGCTATCGATCCCTGAAAATGACCACAACATGCCACCATTGTCGTCAAGTAAACATACTTGACGAGAACCACTTTCTGAACTAAACATTCCACAGTATATTCCATTGAAAAAACCAAAACAAGAGCCACCAGCTCGTCAGATAATCAGTTTTCTGTATTATATTTCTGTTTCCGGTAAGTGTCGTGTGCAAAATGGTGGGAAATATGAATTTGGGGGAATGCACTGTATACAGTGTACAGTACGTCGACTGGCGTGTTGTCGGATGAGAGATCTGACCTGCAGTAGTCAGAAGGTTAAGTATCAAAATAATAAAAAAATATAATAAAATTGCTACATGTATGCTCTTTTTATTTCTCGGTAACAAATGTTTTTGTTCTTGTTGATCTGTTGTACTTTATTTTATGCTTTACAGGTTCTGTCTTAAAAAGATATCTGAGATCATGCCTCTTCTGTTACCCGAGGAGCAGCCTGCTGCTGTGGTAACCGTGGCAACCTCAATATCATGTCGCCAGGCTGAAGAGAGGATCATGTTGTGGTTTAACATGCACATTACTAAAAGTATGTTCAATCTCTGGCACTAAGTAACATAGACTAGAATCTGGTTTGTTGTTCTATACAGCAAGTAAACACTTCATATATCCACAGATACCAAAACGATCATTACGACTGTGAGGCACTTTTTTGTTTTATCCTTTTCCATGGAAAGTACATAGTATATTTTTAAAAATCTAATTTGTCTTGAATAAAATGTATCATTAATGCATAGTATTTAAAAATCAAATAGAAAATAAATTGCAATAATATTAATATTTTGTATTTGCATTAAACCTTTTACATGAAATCTTGTAACATTTTATGTGCAATTAATTTAGATTATTTTTTGTTTTGTTTTTTTAAACTTTGTAAACACTGATGAGAAAATGTTCATGCATCAGTAAAATACTGTTATGAGTTTCGTAGATAGGACTGGCATTCTTCAGCCATATATTTTGTACTTCATCAGGATTATTACAGTCAAAGCTTCAAGGTGGCTTTCATAAAGTGTTATGGCAGACTTGAATTTACTTTGTGATGTAATACACAACAGGCAGTTATAGATACTTTCATGTGTGCTAGTCACCGAGTACACACACTGACACAGACACACACACACACACTGACACACACACACACACACAAATACAAACACACATGAACACACACACACCACCTGCCAGTACATAGTTCCTAAATTTGTTACTTGGCACTTAAAAAAATAGAAGTATGTGCCATCTGGATTCTGGGCAGAAAAGTTAACAGAGGGCTGATTATAGTTTTTGTCTCCATTTTTCTGTCTGTCTTTCTGTGTGTCTGTCTGTCTATCTGTCTGACTGAATGCCAGCCATATTTCCCACTTGTAGTTTCCGGACTTTTTTTCACATTTCCTCAAGCTATTATAGTATTAAGCTGGATTGTTTTGCATAGTTTACCTTTTGTGGCGAATTAACCATTTTTCACAAAGTTATGGCCCCTAAACTTAGGAGACACAGAAAACATTTCAGGCCCGCTAGTGAACTTGTATTACTATAGCAGTACTATCAGAATGCTTGATTTATCTTGTAGGCATGTATCTCCGAGAACTTACCACAGAGTCTGACCGTCTGATGAAAGTTGGCTTGTTAAACAAGCCCACAGTAAACACTCCAGACTTACCTGCGATCAACATCATCACTTCCCACACTGAATCTCGGCAAGCGGAGGAACCCACCTCCACCACCGGCACCAGGGAGAATGATCCAAGCGAAATGTGTAAAGATGCCAGACCACTGTCTGAAATATTTTCCGACCTCAAGGTAATTTAATTAAATTTTAGGATTAAAAAAGGAAGGAAAGTAATGTTTATTTAATGAAATCTCAGCACATTTTATATTGCTGCTATTTGATGTCTTAAACTTATGGTTTTTGTCCAAAGGTGAACCCACATGATATGAGTGCCTCGTACTAGAGTAGCCAATTATGATAAGACCAACATTACAGTTTTATTGGTTGCTATGCAACTGGCTGTTCTTGAACAAGGCATTCACATTGTGTGTTGCATTAAAAGATGAATGAATAGAAAGAAGCAACATAGGTTATGGCTACAAACTTGAAGCAAGAGATGTTTTATATACATTTTTCTCACAAACAGAATAGTACATGCCACAACCTTCTAAAATACAAGTTGAAATTTGGTTGTTGATTATCCATTATAATTTGTTTGCACTAACTGATCAACTTTCATTATACACTTGATTCTAAAACATTATTCCAATTTATGATGGACAAGGAATTACCTGATGTCATATTCCCCAGAACAGACCCTACAAGTCATTAGTTATACCTTCAGCAGTCATAGTCAGGCCATTGGTCTACAGGCTGGTAGATACTGGGTTCGGATCCCAGTCGAGGCATGATATTTTTAATGCAGATACTGACACCAGACCCTGAGTGGAAGCTCCATAAGGCTCAATGGTAGGTGTAAACCACTTGCACTGACTAGTGATCCATAACTGGTTCAACAAAGGCCATGGTTTGTGCTATCCTGTCTGTGGAAAGCGCAAATAAAAGATCCCTTGCTGCCTGTCATAAATGAGTAGCCTATGTAGCAACAGCGGATTTCCTCTAGAAAACAGTGTCAGAATGTTAAAAGACTTACAAAGATGATGCTTTATTGTCTAGCAGAGCCTAAGAGACCTTTGTGAATTAGGCCCCAGAGCTATAGTGACCTGTTTTTCATAATATTTATTTACGCACCAACTAGTTTTGAAATAAGGATTGCTTTTTACAGGTTGCTATTTCCTTGTTTTTAATGCAAATGTTCTTAAAATACCACCTTAGAGTCCCTGAAGTGTCATTAAACATACTTTTGTGTTTACCGAATAAACAGTTATGATCTTAACCTAGTTAGGCTATTAACAAATTTGTTTTGCTCAAATTGAGTATAGTTCTGGCACTGAAGAAAGATACTTGTGTGTTTAGGTGTTATAGGCCGACAGTATCAAATTGTTTTAGTTTTATTTAATGTGGTTTGATTGTAAACACTGTGTCTTTATTTCTGTATTTCAGTACATAGTTCGAAATTGTCTTCTTGCACCGGATGATCCCTTTGATCTCGAAAAGGCTGATCATCTTTTGACTGAAACTTATGCAGCTCTTAGCTATAGAAAGGTCTGTATGTAAATAATATGGCATCCATTCGTTCATTTGTAGTTATTTTCATGCTGATATCCAATTAAGGTTCAAGCATGCTGTCCTGGGCACGCACCTCAGCTATCTGGACTGTCTGTCCAGGACAGAGGGTTAGTTGTTAGTGAAAGAGAAGTCCATGTAGTGGCCTTAATAAATTTGACTTATCTGCAACAAAAATCACGAAATATTGAAATATGAATCGTAGTTCATTTCCACACAAAAATCTAGTCAGAAAAACACAGTTATTGGGTATAATAGACATAAATAATGGACATCTGGCCATAAATACCTGTACGTAAATGCAACTTTAATATTTTTGCCTAATTTCAATCAACATTATCTGATCTAAATTACACAAATTATAAAAACTCACAAAAACAATACTTACCAATTCGAATATAAACTTTATTTTATGTATTTATTAATATTTTAAGTAAAAATATGTAAGTAAAAGTTATAATTTTGTACCTCCTCAAAAATGAATCCAATAGTCAGAATGTTTACCAAAACCTTCATCCATAATATCACAAAGTTAACTGTGTTATAGGTATTCATTTGAGGCATTCAACCCCACG
Organism: Dracogyra subfuscus; assembly: GCA_016106625.1. Taxonomy (NCBI): domain Eukaryota; kingdom Metazoa; phylum Mollusca; class Gastropoda; order Neomphalida; family Peltospiridae; genus Dracogyra; species Dracogyra subfuscus. The sequence goes on along the minus strand of JAECMU010032986.1, from coordinate 13,138 downwards.
TTACTGACATTCAACCCCACGTTACTGACATTCAACCCCACATTACTGACATTCAACTGCATGTTAGACATTCAACCCCACATTAACTGACATTCAACCCCACGTTAACTGACATTCAACCCCACGTTAACTTCAACCGCATGTTACTGACATTCAACCCCACGTTAACTGACATTCAACCGCATGTTACTGACATTCAACCCCACATTACTGACATTCAACTCCACATTTGATCTCTGTATGTTATGACGGAATAATGACTAATAGTGATACAAGTTTGGTCTCAAATAGTAAATACCATGTGTTCTCTTATTTCTTTTCATTTGTATAGCTTGTCTTAAGAGCTTGACTCATTTTTTATTATTTACTTCTTTTTTTTTAGGACAATTTGACTCAAACTACTAAATGTGTGTCCCAAGTTCTTCTGGATTTGGTTCTTGCTATAAGTAAGTGTATAAGACTCCATCATATGTGGTCATCTGGGATAGAAAAAGTACACCTGAGGTGGTGGAATTTCTGACCTGGGACGAGGCTTGCTGAGTCAACCATTTTCGCCACTGAGGGTGTACTTTTCTGTCCCACATTACCACATAAGATGGAGTCTTTTTTCTCTCATTCTTTCGGTTAATAAACCATTATGTGACATGAACAGACAGATTTACCCATTTTTTTGCCCTAGAACTTAGGAACTATGAACATTTATTGGACCCGGTAGGGGACATGCATTGTTTTAGCAGTGTTCTCAGAATACTTGGGTTTTTTATGTTTCCTGATACGCAGTCGGTCTAGGATTGATCCTTGTTGGTGGGCAATTTGAACTCTTTGTTGTTCCAACCAGTGTACCATGACTGGTGTGTCAAAGGCTGTGGTATGTGCCATCTTGTTCTTTCTCACTAAAACATCGGGTAGGACATAGCCCATTGGTAAAGTATTAGTTTGAAGCGCGGTTGGTCTGGGATCAATCCCTATCAGTGGGCCCATTTGGGCTATTTGTCGCTCCAGCCAGTGCACCATGACTGGTATGTCAAAAGCCATGGTATGTTTTATCCTGTCTGTGGGATGTTGTATATAATAGATCCCTTGCTGCTAACTGAAAAAAAGAGTAGCCCATGAAGTGGCGGCAGTGGGTTTCCTCTCATAATATAACCATATGTCCGACGCCGTATAACCATAAATAAAAATGTGTTGAGTACATTGTTAAATAAAACATTTCCTTCCATCCCTCTAAGACTATATGTCAAAATTACCAAATGTTTGACATCCAGTAGCTGATGTTCTATTGTTAAAGAAAACCAACTCGTCTATGATGAGTTGTATTATGGCATGACATTTGTCCATATGTTAGTCTGTTAACTTTTCTTGTCTGGACCATATCTTGCATACAGATGCATATAGGACCATCAAACCTCACTTCTAGAAACAAGTTGATATGGCAGTGTGTCACATACTATTAATAGGTCACTGTAACCTACTTTTGTCCGGATCATATCTATGGTTTTCTATCAAAACACTGATGGGCGTATCATGTATCTCACCAGTATTCTTATTAACTTTTGTTTCCAGTTTGTGATGCGGGCTGTGATCTGGATCAGCCTGTGATTGAACAGTGTGTGCGACTGTGGAAACAATCGTTGAGTGATGTCACTGAGCTGCATCACGTCGTCTCCTGCCGAGTGTGTCACAATCTGGTAAACAGCAGGAATCCACAGGTAACTAGTTGCAGTCACCCTCATTGTTTAATTTAGTCTAGTGGCCTTACATGGCCCCATTGTTGAATCTAAGATAACCGATAGAATTAATGTAAAAAAAACTCAACCCCAAAACCATATTATCAGGGATGATGCATCTAAAAGAACCCTTGCTGCTAATTGACAAAGAGTAGCTCACAATATCGGTGTGGTCCTAAACCATATTGCCAACACCATATAACCATAAATAAAATGTGTTCAGTGCATCATTAAATAAAACATTTCCTTCCTTACTCTCAATATCTGTGTGGTCATTAACCATACGTCTGACACCATATAACCATAAATAAAATGTGTTGAGTGTGTTGTTAAATAAAACATTTCCTTCCTTCCTTCCCACTGGTTTGAAAAGAAGCTGCTATAACCTCAGTGTTTGAATACCAGTATTGATTCAGCGATTGTCCTATGTGTGCTATTCAAAAAGGTTTTTGTCAATATGTAGAGGATACTCCCCGTGTCTTGTGATATCTTAATTTATCAGCACGAGTTGATAAAAATATGAAATCCAAAGCTTGCCAAGGGCTTTTTTTTATCATCCATTATCATTCTTTGTGATAATTGTAAACAATGTCAGTAATGTGGGTTGAATGTCACTTTATTTGGCGGCGGTAGACTTGTTCACTAGTAGAACAACAGTTGCTTGATGCCACTAATGACACTGAATAGTGCTGAAACATACACAGTAACATAACACAAGAAACAATATCTCCTAGGAGAATATCACAGGAGATATCGCAAATTATAGTGTCAACCATATCTAAAAATAACACATTAATGGATGATAAATACAAACTCTACTCGAGATGTTTCTGTCAATTGTTGAATGCAAACACCTCACCTGCAGCTTATGATGAATGGGATTTATTACTCGTCTGATATTTTCAAACATGAAAGACACTGGATAATTAATTTTCATCATTACATTTTTCTTCTTTTTTCCAGAGTTCTTGGAATAAATATGCCAAGTTTGTGATCACTTTACTAGAACGAGACTTACTGACACCTTCGAGCTTTCAGAAGAAGTGCTTACAACTTTTACAAAACACTGAGGTATTATATTTCGATAAACCTTTAACAAAACTCCAGGAAATCTAGTTTTAATCTGGTATCGGTGAATCTCAGGGAAATCTAGTTTTCATCTGGTCTCAGTGAATTGGTGGAGGTGGGAGGGGTGACGAGGGGTGGGAGGGGTGGGAGGGGTGAGGACTGGAGAGTTTAAGAATGTTCTTTGCTTATCAAGTCACATGATTATGTGAATCATATTGGTGGAACAAAATGCTAAAGATAATTTAAAAGTTAACTCAGGATATTGGAGATCTTGTTTAAAGTAGATATATTAGTTTGCAATGAACAGTTATCAGGGTCAGAATGTTTTTATGTTTAAAGTAGTGAAACTAAAAGTTTCTTGATAAATGATTGTTCAATCTGTAACATAGGCACTTCAGTGTTAACTATATGCACATCGCAAAATAATATTTGTTTTTAGGGGCTCAAAAACAAATTTATCTTTATTCATATTAGTATTACTGCCAAACAGCTATATAGGATTGCAAACGAATCACTACACATTTGTGCATAGATTACAAATATTTTTGCGGGTAGGATGATGGAAATACATGATAGAAATGTCTTAGGTAACACATTTTGCCCTCTATCCTTTTTACCTGAATTTAAGGATTTGCTCTAGCCACTAATAAGTCCCTTCTTCCTCCGTGTTTTGTACACTCATGCTGTTTATGTTTATGTTTGTTGACTTTTCCAGGCTTATACAGAACAGCTGGGTCACTGTCTGTGTTTGATAGTGGAGCATTTCAACCGATCCGGTTCCAAATCGGTCGATATGTGCGAGACACTGGAGTGGATATTTCACATTCAGAAAGTGAACTCTGACCTTTCGAAGCAAATATTCTCCCTAATTTCCGCAACCCAGAACTCTACGGGAAGTAGAACACTTATTGAGAAACTGACGGAGACAAAACAGGAAGGAAAGATTCATCATTGTGATTCATCAGGTGATAACAATGCTTGTCTGAAGTGGACAGAACTTGTTGTGAAGAAAGAACCTGTGATACAGACTATGGACGACATTGTTGTGGTGTTGGAGAAAGTCACGTGATACGTTATTGTGATGCAGATGTTGATCATGAAAAGATTTGAGTGTTGATGTACATGATATTCATGTATTGGTAATCCTGTGTTTAGCTGATCACAAACCATCATGTCAAATAAGATTTTTCATGAACATTATTTTGTAAATTTGGGAGATCGATAAATGATGCCTGTGATATTAATCAAGCTTTCATTTCGTATCATGTTATATCGCAAGTGAAACAATTTATAGTTATCACAAGCTTTAATGAATGACGACAAAAAGTATTTAACGAGGGACATAAGCATGATAAGAAATTCTAGTGAGTTTAATATTCTATTTATTACCCATAATTGATTTTAATTTATATCACTGAAGTCGTTTGATGAACGCTTCGGTAAGGTTATAGTGTGCCAGTTGTATAACATATCTTATAAGGTTAAAGTGTTATGTCCCATTTGATGTTCTAGTGAGAAGTAACACTTTTATATGAACCGAGATATTTTTTAACCATTTGGGTAATAAGAAGTCTGTATTTTACACTGTATGTCACTGTATAGCATGTTGGCTACACTCCAATGAAGACAAATAACTGAAGATGGAAGATTTTGTCATTTCCAAACAAAGAAGTTAATGTCTTTCAGTAATAGCTTATGAAAACATCTATTGAGGCAGCATATTGTTTGATTTTTAAAATTATTTTCATATGGAAGAATGTGTTTTCTAGAAAGATTTTCTATTTATCTTTGGGACATGGCAACATTTAATGTCCACCAAAAGTATTAAGTTTTCTCTTTTTTAACAATTTGTTAAATAAAAAGACTAATGTGTGAAGTTCCTGTACTGTAGTTCAGAATTAGTGATAAATATCTTGAGCAGGGTAAAGAATGTATATTAAATATGTTTTGAGTAATTGCCATATAAAGCAAGTTTATGAAGCCAACGCATTCTTTGAGTTTCATCCATTAAGTAACATCTAATAATGTTCTACCAATCTTCTACAATAAAATTTAAAAAAGGAAATTTCTTTTACAAAGTGGCTTGAAAATAGCGTATCTAATATCAGAAACTAAACTGTATTATAATTGAGCAGGAATCAAATTTCTTTACAGTACTTGAATCGTGTCATCTCTGAGTTGTTCTGTATTTTTGTGACATAAATTTTGTATTTAATTTTTTAATTTGTTTCGGTCTCCTATCCAGGACTGTATACTATTGTTTGTACATGATACTGTTTAGGTTCCTGGCATTATCAGTGCTACCACTTGATAAAATTTAAAAGTATTATACATTTTTCTTGGAAATACTACTTTTTATACTTTAAAAGAAAAAATTCACATGATATTGATAATACTTTTTTCTCCCAAAAATAACTTAAGAATTCCAATTTCAAATTGACCACCATAAGATTTGTGCTTTGCTAGTCTTCGATTCAGGAGTGGTTTGTACTTTATTGAGTGGAGTGTTTGTTAAGCTCTCTGATTCTGCTGCTCTCAGTGACCAAGTGACAGGGTACTGAAATATGCAGAACAGAGTGTTCAACCGTCACAAATCCTCACAACATGGTACACACCATTACTTGACATTAGTCAGGGGTGTAATTACACTTTTGAAATGTGTACTCAAGAAAATAGCGAAACCACTCAAAATCATGCCATTTGGTCACTAGTAAATCCAATCTGTAAAACTTATTTTCTTACAGACGATTGTATTGGTCAAATTCGTGTGATGTCATTACGACTGTCGTAGCTTCATGAAACCCAAGCTTTGAATGATGTAGGGTATTCCCCTAAAGTGAAGTGTTGCGCATAAGCAGAAACATTTTGTACTCAAATGAGTACATTGTGTACATGTAATTACGCCCCTGTTGGTCACAAATTATATTTTTTTACTACTTTTTTTTTTAAAGACCATTTTGAAATAAATTTTTTGCAAGAATGGCAGCACTCCTTGATATAAATTGGCAAGACTTTCGAACGTTCAGCATTCAGTTTATTCAGGCTTAGGTTTAGGGTTGGAGTTAGTGATAGTACATGTATTATCATACATGCTGTAACGTTCAGAAGTCTTTCCTATAAATTTTATTTTTTATCTGTTTTGAGAACATTTCTATGCAAAATCAAATTAGGGCCTTTTCACAGTAATCCAGATTTTCATAGGCATATAAAGACGGGTCGAACTTAACGATGGCACCAAGATCAATTGCTGCTATTGTGATATAAATTGCCGTAGGTCAACAGCATCACCAGTGGCAATGTATATACATCTGGTGTACATTTATCAGCCAGTATATAACATTTAAAATATATCTACATACAGCGTGTGAAAATTGCAGTGGGAGACAAATTCTTAAGTTTGACCTGAATGCCCAGGAAATAATGAAAGATTTTAGCCATTGAATTAGCCTTTAGGATGTTCAGTCCACTCTTATGGGACTGGGAGGTGGGGGTGGGGGGAGTGCTGTGTGTTCAGACAAAAGGTTATGCTTTCACAATAAGAAAAATTACCTAAATATTCCTATATTTTTGTTACTTTCGTCCTAAAAGCATCCTTATTTTTTTAATTTTTAATTTTTATTTTTTAAACATGAAAGATTAACCTTTCCACTTGAAACTAGTGTGGATTTTGTGAATTAATGAAAGAAATTGGCCAAATTCATCTTTAATTTGCATTTGTCGAATGCCAGCAGCCTTAACCTTGCCATATTTAACATAGTGCTGAAGACACATTTTTTTTTTTTTATTATTAAAACTAGTCTTAAAAATATAGATAACTGTGAACAGCATCTAGTAGTTTACCAAAAAATCAAGTTGATGATTTGTTGAATAATTTATGTTTATGCGAGTCTACTACTGGTTTTAATAATTAACATTGGTATCGTGGTAACATTAATTAGAATGTATTTATTCATATTTGAAGGCATTTCTTTTTTAAACTGTTTAATGCTGTACTTCTATATAATTTGGTTTGTCATGAAAATAACCATCTAAAATGATGGTGACGTCTTGTAGTTCACTATATACATGTATTTTTATGTTGAATTGATAACTGCCTGAAGTGTCTTATTGTATTTTTATTTTCATAATTTATTTTCATCATTCATGGCACAGATGGCCAGTGATAGTCTTAATATATTATACAAGTTTTTGTCTTCTTTTAGTTATTATTTAGCCGTTTAGAATACTAACAGACGTTTAAGAACGTTTTGTTTTGTTTAACGACACCACTAGAGCACATTGATTTATTAATCATTGGCTAATGGATGTCAAACATTTGGTAATTTCGACATATAGTGTTGGAGAGGAAATGCTCAACATTTTTCCATTAGTAAAGGATCTTATAGATGCACCATCCCATAGACAGAATAACACATACCACAGCCTTTGATATACCATATAGTTGTGGTGTATTAGCTGGAATGAGAAATAGCCCAATGGGCCCACCAACAGGGATCAATTCTACACATGAGTGATTACCATTGGACAACGTCTCTCCCTCAACAAGCATGAAAGGATTGAACAGTTTCATAAACTGTTTATGAGATACACAAAATTGTTGGGTTGTTTTTGTTTTGCATAACCATTTATGACTGAATTGTTGTATTTTGTATTACAAATATGGATGATGCTGAGGTGAATGGTGAACTTAGCATTTTCGCACCTTTGAGGGCTCAGTTAACGTCAAACTTTTTTGCCAACCCTCTGAACACAAATCCTGGGGGAAACACTGGTAAAGTCACAGTATTTTCATTTCATTTTGGTATGGTATTACTTGACAGGTCCGTACTCCACGCTTGCTATCAGTTGAGCTGTCTCAGTATCACCTGAGCCTGCGGTACATGGATTGATTGCACCCATAAAGTGGGTGAAACTCTGGTGTGTGTTGCCGTACACCTACCCATTGAGCCTAGTGGTCCATTTACTCTGGGTTGGAGCCAGTATTGGCATGAAAAATCCCCATTGCCTCAGGTGGGATTTGAACCCAGTACTACCAGCCAGAAGTCCAATGGCATAACCACTACACCACTGAGGCCAACACTTGGAACTGTAGACCATATTTAAATTGTACTAGCTTAGTAATGTCTGATTTTCATCCAAAGTTGTCAAGTGGGATTGAATGTTGTTAAGTATTGAATTAACTGCCAGTAACACGGTCAACTTCTGACACTGTGAATTGATCATTTTACTAAGTATTGGCTGATAGTATTTGTGTGATTCTTTACTTCATTCCAAGGGGTGGGACATAGGCCAGTGGAAAAACATTCACTTGATGCACAGTCTATCTGGGATCAAAACCCCCCATCCCCATTTGTGGGTCCATTGAGCTATTTATTTCAGCCAGTGCACCACAACTGGTATATCAAAGGTCATGGTATGTGCTGTCCAGCCTGTGGGATGGTGGATATAAAAGATCTTTTGCTACAAGTGGAAAATATGTAGGAGGTTTCCTTTCTAAGACTAAATGTCAAAATTACCAAATGTTTGACCTCCAGTAGCTGATTAATAAATGGATGTGCTCTAGTGATGTTGTTAAATAAAACAAGCAAACTGTTGTAGGTGTGGTTAAATAAAACATTTCTTTGTTCCTTTAGTAGAACATTGTACTGTATTGGGTATGAGAAATGGGAAAATAACATCTGTCAGGATTTATGCCAGAGGGTAAAACGTGTATGGCGCCCTACCCAAATTGTTTGGCAGATTTAATGAATGTAACCCATGTTTCTTTTTGGGGGAGGCCTCTCATACTCCCCTGTTGACTGGCTGCATTCATTTCCGTAATGCCATACCCAAAAAAACATGAAAAATCCCATATCATGACTGGATTCGAACCCAGTACCTACCAGCCTGTAGACCGATGGCCTAAGTAACCACAATGCCACAAGGCCGGTAAAAAATGGATGAATGTCGTTATATTGGAAAAACAACTTGATAACGGCTGTTGAAACAGAACACCACTTTATTACATACTCTGACGCAGTAACAATTTAACATACATATGATTGTAAAGCAATGTGACCTTGGTCACCAGAAATGATCAACACAAATATTCAACTTTCCACAAAAAAAGGATAATGAAATACATTCCATGCAAAATAAAATGGATCAACTTTCATCTGTGGTTAAGGTTGTCATATATAATAAAGTCCAATACTTCGTATCATAAATGTTATCCACAAAGTACAGAAATTATATATGCACAAGTCTCCAAACAGAGGAACCAAACACAAATATCATCCACCAACATTAACCTTCCAATAGTGGGTAAGACCAACAGCATTCAACACATTAAAGTTTGAGCTTGGTTAAAACAATGATGGATTCAAGGTGTTTTTGTTTCACCAGTAAATTTAAAACATCTAATAAATATTGCCTATTTTTATCTAAACTGTTTTTAATCTTACTTTTAAATACTGCAAAACTTTTTAATTTAATTTTATTATTATATTTTTTGTTGCCCCAGATCAATGTGACAGTGTCAAAGAGGGGGAGCCATGAATCATTGTAGAACTTGTCTTTTCAGGATGTTAATTTTATATTAACAAAACGTTGAGAAATTTCAGTGGTTGAGGCAAACTGTTTTTACTCCAAAAATTATAAAGAGTGATAAATACTGAAATTTATCAGAAGGGTAAATAGCTGTCCTAAAAGTTATAAAAATGCATTGAATGATGTTTAATTATAACCTACATATGTAGTTTTTTATGACCCAGCAAAATGTTCAGGGCTGTTTGTCCAATCATTTTATCTTTGTTAAATATTCCTTCTGTTTTTTGTGTTTGTGGGACAACAGATTTACAAATCATTCTTGAATCCATGAATAACTATACAACACCATATGAATTGACCACACAACAATCCAGTCACATACAACACTGAAAAAACAAATCCAATTGTAATCACACACGCAAAATACGTCACTCATTCAAAGGTGTGGGCTAAATTCACATACTTGAAACAAAATTAGCAATTTACTTGAATCAGCTTAAACATCAAATTAAGCATTTATGAAGACTATACATTCCATGGGACATGTCCTTTGTTGAATATTGAATAATAATTAATTTGAACATGAAATATAAAAAATATCTTTAAAACTCCCAAAACATGAATGGCCAACATCTTATCTCAAAGTTGAATGATTATTTATCTTTATGTCTTCATCAGAATATTTATTATTTAAAAAATATTTTTAGAAAACAAGACAGTTATTTTAGGATGCAGGATTGTGGTAATTTATGGAGTCTTTTAATAAATTTATAAAAATCCCACATGTAACTAGAAATTTAAAGATTAGCTTTAACATTTCTGTGGCAGATGAGGCCATAAAGCATTGAGGTTAAGGCACTATAATGATGACATCATGTGAACGTAATGGCGGGGTGTAGCTTAGTGGTACAGCACTCGATCTAGGATCAATCCCCATCGGTGGGCCCACAGTGCTTCACATCTGGTTTAATAAAGGTCGTGGTATGTGCTATCCTGTCTGTGGGATGGTGCAGACAAAAGATCCCTTTGCTGCTAATCGGAAAGATTGGCCTATGAAGTGGTGACAGTGGGTTTCCTCTCTCAATATCTGTGTGGTTCTTAACCATATGTCTAATGCCATATAACTGTAAATAAAATGTGTTGTGCATTGTTAAATAAAAACCCTTCCTTCCTTGATATGAACATTAATTTTATGTGACTGTATAACTGCATGTGATAGTACAGTTGTGAAAAGATAAAAGAATAGGGGCGGTGTATAGCAAAGTGGTAAAATGCCTGCCTGATGTGAAGTCAGTCTAGGATCGATCCCCATTGTTCCAGCCAGTGCACCACAACTGGTATATCAAAGGCCTTGGTATGTGCTGTCAGAATTACCAAATGTTTGATATCTAATAACTGGCAATTAACAAATCAATGTGCTCCAAATCAATATGGTTAAAATACTTCATATAGTTTCTTTAGTGCTTACTTTATTTTATTTTACAATAAGAGGTTAAAGCCAGTATATTATCATTGTTTTTTATCGCAAAAACATTAAAAACAACCCAATATATTAAAAGACAGAAAAATGTGGTGAGATGTGATATATAATAATGTTACTCTTTGTGACAATTTATGTTTTAATTATTAGACACCAAATAACCACCGTTTAAAGCATGCTAAGATGCAGTCCTTGGAGGCATCTTGGAAATGTGTTAAGCCGCATATTTTTATCCATTAACCTAAGTTACTTCCAGAATGTTTATTGTTCATTGGAACCCTAGCCTCAATGCTCAAACTGAACAAATACACGGGAATCAGTATTTTGGCCAGAATATTTTATGCCCAAACATATCACGTACACACAACATTTATAAAATTCCTGTCAAAGTGTTCAAACATAATGTAACAAAGAAGGAATCACATTTTTGCAAGGATGCTGACCGTAACAGCATGCAAGGAGATTCTGTACAGATACTCTATTTGATCTAGCCTGCTCGCGTCCACGTCTACCAACAACTGTGAATCTACAACACTACATCATCATTTGAAATTCACAAAACATACTGTGCATTATTTCTACCCTCTACATCCATACTCTAGGTTTTGTTGCTAAATTCTCATCTTGTTTTGTTTTGGGTTTTTTGGTAATCACTGGAAACTATTATGAAACACTACACCAGGCTGTCGGTTTCCTACAGGACTAAAGCTAGAAATTGGTTGTGTTTTGATCAACTACAAGGCCGTGTTTTGACGGCTTTTCTCTCGCATGCAGCTGAGCCGTGTATGACCTTCCTGTGCTTCATCATCACTCCATTCATACACGAGCTGAAGTCGCCCCACGGACCGAAGAAGCATCTCTCTGAAAAACAGTGGATTAATGACACAATGTCACATCACAGTCGTACCACAGGTACCCCCAAACAGAAACCCATAATACAAATACTATAATTACATATATAAAGAGTACTCTTTATTACATAACGTTACTATAATACATTTGACGTTATTGTTTGGGGATACCTGTGAGTCGTACTGTCTGAACCAAAATGTTAACAACTACGAAAATTGCTCTCCTACCTTTAATTACTGTTACATTTCCCCCAAATTTTGTGCACACACAAGTTGTTAAAAAACCATTACAGTGACACATCTTTCACATATGAGACTATAATGATGTCTTTAGTATCGACTTTTCTAAGATAGCATAGGGAAAAAAACATGCAATTTTTAGATGGCTGCCATTTTGTTTTTTTTATGGAATATTCTTCAAGAGGGGTGAAAGCCTCCAAAGTATGTTACATACTTAATATAAAATCAGTGCTTTTTATAGTGGTATATTTCAACAAACAAAAAATATACTTTAAAATTAATATGACGTCATCACATTTGCTTTTATGTAACCTGTTATGACGTTGCTAGATTAAGTCATATCCTTTCACCCCTCTTGAAGAATATTCCATAAAACGTCAAAATGGCAGCCGGCACAAAATTACATGCTTTTTGCCCTATACAATCTCGGCGAAGTCGATATTGGTGACATAGTATGTGGAATCTGTGTCATTGCAGTGGTTTTTCCTAGATTTCTGTGTGGACAAAATGTGAGTAAAATCTAACAAACAAAAAAAGGGAGGCAAGCAATTTTTGGCCGTTTTTAACATTTTGGTTTGGACAGTAAGATTATCTTAAGCATGTAGCTACCCTATGCATTTAAGTTGATCTTAAGGTCGCTTTGTGGAATGGGGCCCAGGAACATTTGTTCAGTATCGCGTTGTGATTCGCAGCACAAGTTTCAGAAATTGCTACACAATTCCAAAGCGTTAAACAATGGTTGCTAATAAATTTTTAAATGACAAGAAATACTGCTAATTTTTAATTTTGAAAACAAAATATTCCATGAATATGCGATGGACATTTGTGGGAGATGGTGACGATCTTAAGTAGTGTCTCACAAATGGTACATCAAAGTCTGATAGGTAGTGCCATATGGGGAAAATGCATGTGAAAGATATGTAACCTTATTATTTTCCTATAGCTTTTGTAGTTGTAAAAAGTTTCATTTACATCAAATAAATTTGAAATATCAACCATTTAAACCATTATGAAAACATATATTTTTGGTGTAAAATTTTTTTGTAAGTATTTTATTTTAACTGAGTATTTTATGTTAAAAAATTTAACTTACCATTTCCATTTGGTCTAGTACATGATTTTGAAAACGATATCTCTTGTTTACAGGTGGATTTGTCTCCCTTTATTAAAAGTTTAGTTCTTGACCTTGTCTGGGTGTCCGGGTCACATTCGGTCCAGTTACCAAATGAATATTTACATTCTGA
>JAECMU010032957.1:0-13474 GCA_016106625.1 Dracogyra subfuscus | reverse complement strand
TGTTTGTAAGTTTTAATTTTAGTTTTAGAATGTAAAAGTTCACCACAAAGCCGTTTGGCGGTTTACATGACTTTAAGCGAGTGCTGTACCACTGGGCTACATATCACCCCTATTTCGTGTGAAGACTATACATCAGAACTACTAAATGTTTGTCATCCAATATCTGATGATTAATTGATTGGTGTGCTTTAGTAGTGACGGTAAATTAAACTATCAAACGGATAACATAACAACTGGTTTAATATTTTTCATATTTTATTTCAAATTACAGGATGTGAAAGTAATTTGTTTGCAAAAACAAGCCCATGTTTCAAAATATTTATCCTTATATTTTACATTATACAATGATGTATCTGTATATTAAAAATAAATCAAAATCTTCATCAGCTAATTCATTTTTTTTAAATACTTAGAATACAATTACTGATTTGAAGTGTATCCCAAGTCTGCTTACAATTATGAATCTTCAATAGCTAACACAGGGCTCGAAATTAAGAATTTGTCACCCATGGCTTTTGAAAAAAAAGAATTGCTATGGGTGAAACGGTCCACTGACAGCAATTTTAAGTCTGTGTATGGCAGTTTTTTAAAAGGTGACTTTTACATCAAATAAATATGACTCAAAGGTTATTTTGTTGCATTTAGACATATTTCAAATGTGTAAATGTTAAATACTGGCAGATAATATACACCAGATATATTCATTTTGCGCTGTTGTTGAGGAGTTTTACCAACGACAGTCTTTTTTATCCAGCGGCACAACAGTGCCATCAGTGGTGCTACCATAAGTTCGAGCCCTGTAAAACATGATAACTATGTCAAGATTAAAAGAATCCTTCATATGTGTCCATGTGGGACAGGGCTGTTCCACCCGAATATCAAATTATGTACCCGAGGGTGGAATAGCCCTGTCTCACATGGACACATAATGGAGGATTATTTTTCTCCCATCTAGTAGACGAAAAACAAGCATTTTGGGAAAACATGAAAAACCTACATTTTTGTATCTTTTATTTTACTATAAAATAATCATAACCATTGAAAAGATCGTACCCAAAAATGGTTTATACTAAAAGTATAAACCGAACAAATGATAGTATAATTTCATTATGACAGCAGGTTTTCTTGTTTTTATGAAATATAAAAAGTATTTCTTGCATTGTTTTGCCGTTTACGTGACGTCACCCAGTGTTAATATCAGCGCAAACAACAGAAGTCACGTGGTCATGCAAGATATATTTATTCCGCATGGGCTGACATCATGGAATACGCCTGTCTTGCATGGCTAGGGATGGGAGAAAAGTCTAGCTATTTAAACAAAATCTGAATGTAACAAAAAACAAATATAAACATATCACAGTTTATATTATGACATACAGTTAGTCTTCACATTTAGTTCAACAGTAACACACTTTAACAAATACCAATCAATCAGGGTCAGTTATTTAAAAAAATAATTCCCAAACATTAATGAAAATCAATTTTTAATTTCAAATACATCATTAAGGTAAATTTTGTAGAAGGCCCTGTTTTAATCATGTGAGTGCTCAGTCTGTGTAGTAAATGTTTAACACTCAACTTGTTATATACTGATCGTAAGTGCAAGCATACATGTATATACGTAAGTGGCAACAATATAGCAGTAACAAGCTTAAATTCAGTTATTCTTGAAGCATTTCTCTACACCATGTACCCAGTTAAAGCTATTTGAAAGAATTACAGATTCCATAATTTACATAAGTAAAAGTCATTCTACATTTGTACACCTTTTTCTCTTTGGCATATTAATTACTCCATTAAATATTCCATAGCATCACCACCACCCACCCCCGCCTGCTACTGACTTTGTCGGGCTGCTGGTGCTCCCTTGCACCTGCCAGTGCAGGCGGTCCTTCCTCTCCCACCCCTACCATTCTTGTCCTGGACGGAGAGGCCGGCCCCTGCGCCCACGACAGGCATGTGCTACAACAGCTTGTTCTGAATGTGCACATAAAACCCTATGACATGACATGACTAAAAATGAGTCTTCCAGTGCTAACGAGGTTTGTTTAATTTAACAAAACCATTATAACACTGATTATATATTTATCAGATATTGGAAGTCAAACCATTTGACTGTTTGAACACATGGTATTCAAAGAAAACACTTATCCATTGGCACCAAAGGATCTTTTATATGTGCCATCCCATAGAGAGGACAGCATGGCACATACTATGGCCAGTGATAAATGATTTTCGGGCCCAGTGGGTCCGCCAATAAGGTTTGATCCTATGATCCAAGCAGCTCAGGCAAATGCTGTATCTACTGAGCTAAATCCAACGCTTTCAGTGTTGACAATTAATAATACAATTAACACAGATTTAGCCAGTTTATGACCAGTTGACAAATGCCAAGCTGAGAAACCTTTTAGCTCCTTTACAATACTAAGATTTCCTTTACATTTGTTACAGTTTAACGTCATCCCATTGGTCCAGCTGTTAGCTAATTTCTAATTTTATTGAGTGTTTTCGTGTAGAACCAAAATGAACATTCACAATAAAATATGAACATTTAGTGCTGTTATCAGTAAGTATGTTTAAAATTTAATTGTAAGGATATTTCTTTTACATTTATCTGGGTATGAACCCCAAAAATCATCCACAAACGTATGTGTAACAGCTTTTTGTGGACCATTTGTTTTCTTCATATCCCGGTGAACGTAAAAAAAAAAAAAGACAATCATAAAACGAAATAACAAAACTATGAGCCGGAATGTTTTGGGCCAAATATCTCGACTTCTTCATGTGGTGTCTAACATACCTAAAAGATAGAGTACTAATACATTTTATTAATGAACTATTAGTATTTTGTTTAAAACTTTGAGTTGATGTGAAAGTGTATGGGCAATGAGGCCTGACCCAAGAAGGAAAAGAAGGAAATGTTTTATTTAACGACATACTCAACATATTTTATTTATGATTATATGGCGTCAGACATATGGTTAAGGACCACACAGAAATTGAGAGAGAAAACCCGCTGTCACCACTTCATGGGCTACTCATTTTGATCGGCAGCAAGGGATTTTTTATATGCATCATCCCACAGACAATATGGTACATACCACAGCTTTTGTTACACTGTTATATTTAGAGTCCATTTTTAGTAAAGGTAGTTAATAATAATCATACAGTGGAAAGTGCCAAACCCAGACCATCTTAGGATTCTAATATTTCTCCTTTGATATAAACAAGATCCACTTTTCATAGGGAAGGTATTTTGAGAATTAGTGTACTAGAATACAAAATGTAACAAAATATGACTAGTATTATTGGATATATCCACCAACATCGGTGATGTCGTGGGTTAAGCCATTTGACATAAAGCTGGTTCACAGCCCAATACTGGCTTCCACCCAAAATGAGTTTTAACACTCATTGAGTAGGTGTAAGACCACTACACCCTCTTTTCTCTCACTAACTACTAACATCTAACACACTGCCCTGAAGAGACTCCCCAGATAGCTGAGGTGTGTGCTCAGGACAGCATGATTGAACCTTAATCGGATATAAGCATGAAAATAAGTTGAAAGGAAAGGATAAAACATATTAAAATGTTTACTAAGTAGCTAAATAGATTATAGTGTTATATATTTTCTTCTGGTCATTTTTAAAGACTGTTTTTTTTTTTTTAATTTATTATTATTTTACCATGATTATTACACTGGACTTAAAACAGTATTCGTAACAGGAACCAGTAGGATAATCTCTGATCTTAGGACATTAAAATTTGGCTTGTTTTGACAGTATTCTGGTTTATCCATGGTCCTGTTTTTGCAGGTCCCACTGTAATTTGACATACATGTACACACAGTATGAATGAATGAATGAATGTATGTTTAACAACACCCCAGTACAAAAATAGAGATCGGCTATTAGGTTTCAAACAAGGTAACTACATCAGTATACACAATACATTTTTTAAAAATAATTAGAAAGGTTAAAGCAAACATTTTTTGAAAATTGATTTCTTGATTTGAGTCATATCATTTAGATGATAATCAAAAATGTAATCAGACTGCTTCTGTGAATATACACTCTGTTCACCTTGTGGACAGCTAGGTTCTAAGCTTCATGGTGTATGGCATCACAGTTTAGTCATGGAGTCACGGTTGCCTTCATTCTGTGGATCCAAACCTGTTTTGATGGTGTATGGATTTGTTTTATTATTCAATCCTTGATTGCCATTCAGTGCCAGGCTTTCGAAAGCATCATCAGGCAGTGTGTAAATGTCATTATCCACCATGTGATCCAAATTGTGCTGCCCATCAGTGAATGGTATGTCTTTGTTTGCTTCAGGCATTTCTCTGCTTTTCTTTAACGCTGGGCTTTGGTCACTGGGTGTTACATTCATGTCATCATGTTTGATTTGGGATTCGTTGTTTGATGTTGTTAATGCCTTTAAATCGTCATCAACTTCTTCATACAGATGTTCACCTTCATTCTGGAAATCTTCATCAGAGGTCTTCAAGACGGCGTCTTCACTCAGTGATCGCATTGGCTTATCAGGTTTAACTCTGGTGTTCTGGAATAGACCTGCATCAACAGACTTTGCCTGCTGTAATTTAACTGGTTTAGGGGTCTTTTCTTCAGCATCCAGCCAAGGACACAAGCTTTCCTCATCACTGGGTGTGAGAGTCTGCGGTTTCAGGAAAACTACCTTAACCGATTCTTTCCGTGTCACTGGAGTACTTTCTTCTCTGG
The DNA here is from genome assembly GCA_016106625.1 of Dracogyra subfuscus. Taxonomy (NCBI): domain Eukaryota; kingdom Metazoa; phylum Mollusca; class Gastropoda; order Neomphalida; family Peltospiridae; genus Dracogyra; species Dracogyra subfuscus. Next base: position 8,734 of record JAECMU010032957.1, on the reverse strand, counting down.
CTCTTGATTTGCTTTCTGGTGGTTTATTGTTTGACTTTCCAGTTGCTGTTTGTAATTCCTTTTTGCATTCTACTTCATCAGTCCCTTCAGAAGAAGTTGAAATGGTGTCATAGTCTGGTTCTTCCTTGTTTGTTGGAAAAGGCAAACTTTTGGAATTGGGTGTTGGTGTTTTGGATTCTGTATGCTTCATATCATTTAATGTTTTCACTTGGTTTTGGTTAGCTGTTTTATCTTGCCCATCTGGATGTGAATTTAGTTCAGAAGCTGCATGCTTGCTTGAGACATCAACAGGAGCGTTTTCGTTTGGTAGTTCATTGGGTGACCTCTTAATAGAAGACAATTGGGGAATTTCTGTAGGATCTGTTTGATTTACTGCCTGTATTTGTGGATTTGAGTCATTAAGATCTGTCTTTGTGTTAGTATGTTTAGAGATATTTACATATGGTTCCAAATCGTCTGAGCACTCAAGTGAACTTGTTGGAACTGTTTTTGAATTAATACTGTCGTTGGAATAATTTTCATAAATGGCATCTTCATTGTCTCCATTGTCATCATCAAGAACTTCGCTGTCAGGTATTCCATTTGAGGGTTGCACCTTCAACTCATCAACTGTTTTAAGACTGGTGTTAGGACAAACTTTAGAGACCATGGTGTCATTATTTGTCTTTGGAGATTGACTTTCCACCGAAGCTTGAAGCAGCTTGTCTGTTGAACCAGAACCAGGATTTGCCATGCTTAAACTCTCTTTGATTTCACTGTTTTCGGGCAGTGGTTGGTTCTTGGCTGTTGGTTCCTGATTCTGTTCATTTGTATATATTACGCTGCACGTCTGTTGGTTTTTATCTGCACCTGTCTCCACTTGACTCTGGCTACCTGTGTCTTTGTCACCAATCAACTGCCTGGCTCCATCCTCGACTCTGTTCAAGTCTTTCATGGCAACATAATGAGGTTTTCTTCCCAGTTCTTGCAGCTCCAGGTCAATGTGCCCATCTGTGTGTCGTCTGCTAGCAGGGTCATCAGATGTTTTGCTAGCTGCACCATCATGCAGTGAACTCACATTTCTGACCAGTGATGGGGACTTGTCATATTCTGAATTGTCTTTGCACGGAATCTTCTTGTCGTTGTCTGTTGTCAGGGAAACAGGGCTTAATGTCTTCTCCACATCATCATCATCTGTGGATGTATCTTCTTTCTTTCTTTTTCTAAAAACAAGACAAAATAATGAAGTTGTTTTTCTACAAATTATTTAAATTACTATCTCTGTTTAGTGATTAGGACAATAAGTGCCATGAAGTGGAACAGTAATGCAATATGTGCTGGTCCATAACAGAACTGAATCAAATAACACAAATCAAGATGAAATGTTAATAATGAATATTATTAAACCATCGATTAATTCTATTTCTTTTCTTTTCCTTTTCTGTCCTTTCAGTTTATTCAGTCTTTTTTACAAATATTTACTTTAATTGATTGACTGATTTATTGAAAATTGCATACCATTATTGTACAATTTAATGTTTGTAATTAGGAGAAGGCCTTGTAAGTTGGATAACTTGTGCCCAATCCTTTTTGTGTGTGTGTGTGTGTGTGTATATATATATATATATATATATATATTACATGCAATAAAAATGTCTTCAATCAAAGAACACAACTCTCTGCTTAAATTATGAGGCATTTGTGATTTGCGTATGATATGAGTATTACAAAGTACCATCAAACTGACATGTGCATGTACCCTGTATGTAAAGCAGGATACAGCATGGATTGTAAATACTGTGTAGTGCGGAATATTTTCATCAGTCAAATTTTGTAGATACATAATGGGCCGAACTTACAAAACCTGTTTATGTCTTACATCTTCATCTGTTTACAATCCTTAAACACTGGTCTATGTCTTACATGTGTGTAACTACATATGTTTACAATGCTTAAACACCTGTCTGTCTTACACGTGTGTAACGACATATGTTTACAATGCTTAAACACCTGTCTATGTCTTACACATGTGTAACTACATCTGTTTACAATCTTTAAACACCGGTCTATGTCTTAAATGTGTGTAACTACGTCTGTTTACAATGCTTATAAACAGCGGTCTATGTCTTAACTACGTCTGTTTACATTGCTTATAAACAGGGGTCTATGTCTTAAACGTGTGCAACTATGTCTGTTTACAATGGTTAAACACTGGTCTATGTCTTACATGTGTGTAACTACCTGCATTTAAGAAATACAGGCTTCGTAAATTTGGCCAAATATGTTTGTGACATTGCTCAATTGTGCAGCATTGATACAAAACCATTGATTACTATAAAGTACTACAAACTTCTAACAAACCAAATTCCTTTCATTTTGTATGCCTATTATAATGAAATACCTGCATGTTATGGCCAACAGGAAGAGTGAAAGAAGTAGAAACCCAGCACCCACACTGATGAGGAGGATTCCAATATTCATAGCTGAAAAACACAACACACGAGCTTTCTTTTATTTTTTTAAATCTATTTTCATTTGTACTTATAAATTAATAGTTTAAAGAGATATTCCTGACTTTGCTGCATTATAAGATGTTTTCGATTAATAAAATATTTCTATGATTAAACTTACATATTAAATATATTTTCTTTTTTAGAATATCAGTGTCTGTATATTCAATGTGTTTCTGGTCATCTTAATATTTGCAAGAAACCCAAACTGGATTTTGTCTTCAAATAATTTTGTACGTATGAAAAAAGATTTATTTTATGAAATAAAATGAAATTTAACGTAGTACAAATGTTAGAATGATTAAAAACATGTTTAATACACAGCCACTAATATTTTATACAGAAAAATATATTTGATATGTAATTACAATCATTAAAAAGTTTCTCTTAATCGATAACATCTTAAAAATTGATGCAAACTCAGGAATGCCCCTTTAATACCATTCACTAATAATCCATATACAGGAAAACTAGAATGCACTGTATTAGCAAAAAAATTTTAAATGTGTTTTATATTACACCAAAAAGACATGTCAGACATGCAGTTGTTAAAAATGTAATTTATAGAATTTAAATAATTTTCTTCAGGCTAATAAAGAAAATATTTAGAAACTTTAGAACATTATTTTCTTGAATATAATGATATGTAACTGAAAGAGATTTGGGGTGAGACGTAGCCCAGTGGTAAAGCCCTCGCTTGATGCGCAGTCGGTCTGTGATCGATCCCTGTCGGTGAGCCCATTGGGCTATTTCTTGCTCCAGCCAGTGCACCACGACTGGTACATCAAAGGCCGTTGTATGTGCTATCCTGTCTATTGGATGGTGCATATAAAAGATCTCTTGCTGCCAATCGAAAAGAGTAGCCCATGAAGTGGCAACAGTGGGTTTCCTCCTTCAATATCTGTGTGGTCCTTAACCATATGTCTGATGCCATATAACCATAAATAAAATGTGTTGAGTGCATCATTAAATAAAACATTTCCATCCTAAAACCCATTTGTATAAATGTGTACATAAATTAATTTGTACAATGTAGCTGTCACCTGTTACCATGAGCTAACAATACCCTGTTACTTTATTAATAATGAATGAGGATAAAAAAAAAAAGTACTATATAATTGTTTAAATTTTTATATACAAGTCATTTAAAACAAACACACTGTTGAAGTCATTATCTTCAGTTTGCTCTAAATTGGTTCCATGTTTCTGTGATGTAGTCTGTTCATTTGTCTTGTTTTCGCTTGTCATCACATTCTGTGATGTCTGTACAGATGTGGTTCCAGGTGTACTTGTATCATTGTTTTGTACATTCTTTACAGTAGTAAATGAAGAGTTGTCTCCCCTACATCCTTGGTCTAAGGAAAATATTGTTGGTGGAACACTTGAGTTACTGCAGTTAGTTTTTATGATCCCATCACCTGCAATTACACATATATAAATGTGACAGTTAATTGGGGCTTAGAAAAAAATCTGTTTTGTTTCTTGGAAATGGAAAAATGTTTTCTTTATAGCAAGTTTGTGCTCTTATATATATATATACATGTATATACATGTGTGTATATATATATATATTATATTAATCATATACTGTGAAATTCCTTGAAACCGGACACCCTTGGAAGCAAGTAAAAAGTGTAGTTTTTAGAGGTATCCAGTTTAGAGAGGTTCTCATCAGTACTGATATATAAAAAGGGGCCATGAAAAATGTCTGGTTGTGAGTGAATTCCGCTTTACAGATTGTCGAGTTTTGAGAGATTTTACTGTACATGTGTATTTTCTAATTCAATGAGACTATCACACAATCCATTCCTTGATGAGGTGAGGTAGCTTGTATATGTTGGTGACCCAGATGGGTACATGTATATGTGTGTCAATGAGCACTTTGACTTCAGGTAGGGTCACCCAAGCTGGATTGGTCAAAGGGTAGATGCTAAACAGTATAGATCATTGCCGAAGACAGAATGGTTGGGTCAAACTACTTGTAGTGTTTTCCAAAGAATTTTGGTAAGACATAGACTAAACACTTTTAGGACATTTAATTAATGTGCTTGCTTTAATAAAATAATAGGAAAATGTATAACAGGCATGTTTTGTAGAGGAGTGAGACGTAGCCCAGTGGTAAAGCACTTGCATGATACATTGGGCTATTTCTCGTTCCAGCCAGTGCACCATGACTGGTATATCAAAGGCCGTGGTATGTACTATCCTCTCTGTGGGATGGCGCATATAAAAGATCCATTGCTACTAATCGAAAAGAATACCCTATGAAGTGGCGACAGTGGGTTTCCTCTCTCTCTCTATATCTATATCTATGTGGTCCTTAGACATGTGTCTGACACCATATAACCGTAAATAAAATGTGTTGAGTATGTCGTTAAATAAAACATTTTCTTCCTTGTTTTGTAAATTCATTTTTATAATGAATTATTGAAAAAGGCTTGTTTAGTCTCAGGGCAACATGGCACTGACTGAGACAAGATGGTGTTAGAACTCTGAGGCATGGTGCTGCACCATGTTAAAAAAAGCTAGGGAAAAATATATACTTGTGTGGAAGAGCCAAATTACTGCAGTTCAATGCACATTTCCTTGTTAACAGAAATCTAGTGAGAAAACTTGAACACAAACATTTCATGTTTCCTAACTTTACTTTAATTATCTTACCTTTAAGTGTTAAGTAAATGCGCATGTAGGAAGATAAATTTTCGTAGAATCCAAATGCTGAAACATTTCTGATTTTACTCCAACAATATTCTGATGAATTTTGGTCAGGAGAAAAGGCTGCCAGACAGTCTGTGTCAAACGGTTTATTGTAGACGTCCACCAGGTTGATTCTTTCACAGCTGCTATTTCCGTGTTCTCCATTAGTGAAGAACATATCCACTTGAGTCTCATCGCCTAATGAGGGAGTCCTGATCTTTATTCGTTTTATCTCGAGGGTAAAGTGCTTGCTGGACTGTACTGTGCAGAAACAGAATGTTGAATTGGAAGATTCTTGTGATCTAGAAGATGTGCCATTGTTGAAGAGCATGGAATGACTAGAGTTGTTTAAGACCAGGTTCTGGCACAGTGGTATCCATGCTGGTCCACCTAAACATAAAACACTTGTACTGAGTATACATACATGTATATACATATATTTTGTACAAGTAAATATATTATTGATTTCGATTGTATCTTAAATTTAAAAAAAGTTAATTTTCTGATAATTATTGCATGCATGTTATTAAGTAATATATTTGATTATTAAAACCCCCAATTTTTCATGGGATCCTTATAAACTCTTTGTCAAAGCAAGTGTAATAAATTGATTGGGTTGTATCCAAAACAAGATTGTTGTGGACAAGAATATTAAAGGGCATTCCTGAGTTTGTTGCATTGTAAGCTGTTTCTGACTAATAAAATAGTTCTACAATTAAACTTACATATGAAATATAGTTTCTTGTTTAGAATATCAGTGTCTATATAGTCAAGGTGTTTCTGGTCGTCTTAATATTTGTAAGAAGCCCATACTGGATTTTGTCTTCAAATAATTTTGTACATAACAAAAAATCCTTTTTAGGAAATAAAATGAAATTTATCCTAGTAAAAATATTAGAACGATCAGAAACATGTTTAATATACAGCCACTAACATTTTATACAGAAAAATATATTTGATATGTAATTACAATGGTTAAAAAGGCTCAGTTAGTCAACAACATATTAAAAGTTGCAGCAAACTCAGGAATGTCCCTTTAAATAATGTTGTGAATTCCATTTGCTTCTCTAGGTTTCAGCTTCTCTGTTAGTTATGTTTAAGAACATAATATATGTGGTATTTTGTTGGGTTTTTAAAAAAATCATATTAAAACAGGTTGACCTCAACATCTGTCTTACTGTAATTGCACCAGTATGCTTTTATTTGTAGTTAAAACAAAAATATAATATTGCCAAACATATTTTAAAAATGTATTTAGACTTAAAGTTATCTTTTCATTTGTATAAACACACATTAGTTATGTGTGTTGTTTTCTTATGTACTTTAGAATGAATCATGCAGAACATCACATACCACAGTCTTTGATTTGGTGTCATTAAACAAAACAAACTTTTACTTCTTTTAGATCTTGTCCTCTCAGGTTCCTATGCATGAGGAAAACTATATTCAGATACTAGTGCCAAGAAGCCCTACATGTATATGCCCAAACACTACATAACTGTTAGTATCACCACACTAGTTTCTGATATGGTGTCCAAGGTGTTGGCACAGAGCCAAGCTGTTGAAATAGACAGGCAGTGCGATTTGGGACCTTAGCAAATATATGCGAGAAACTTTAAGCATGATAAATTGAGATTATTATACGAGCTTGTGTGCCTTGCCTACCTATGTCTGCACAACTGCACGAGTCTCCCCTGGGTTGTCATGCCACAACCAGAAGCGGTCAGGCCCTTTAAGGGCCCTACGTGCAACCTAAGGAGACACCACAGCATCAAAGAGGTCTAATTAACGAGCTACTCTCAACTCACTAAGATCAAAACCTATAATAGCTTCAGAACTCTTTCTTTTTAATTGACTGTTCAAAATTGTGCCAAATTTCCTCCAACCAAAATGAGCACCTTTTTTCTTTGGCATTATAACTGCCTCATTCAAAATTCAATCAGTACGACTCATAATTTCTTTATTATCCACATTAGCCAAAACAAGCTAGGACCATGTCAAAACATTTGAAACGTAACTAAAAAGAGACGATGAAACTACGTCATTTTTTATGAGTGTTTACACTAAGTCATATTAAGTTATGACGTCGCTTCACAAAATGACGTCAATTGTGGTGCACGTGAAATCATTATGACACATGTGTGTCATACTGATTATATTTCCCTGAATATCTTGAACTACATTTGTATGTGGATAATAAGTAAATTTATGTAGCATATAGTATCACAAGTTTCAGAAATTGCTAGACAATTTTAAAACATTAAACAGTAAATTCAGTCCTTATTTTTTGTCACTTTAAGCAGCATTGAATTGTCCTTGTATGTCATTTTGCATTGATCACAGGGTTGGAAGAGTTTAATGAAGTAGGCCCCTGGTTGTTTAAAGCTTTGGTTAACTAGGAATCTAGGAAAAAAGTCTTAACTTTTAGGTAAATATTAGGCAATAAAAGACAGATCAAACACATTTTGTCACTTAGAGTTTTTGTCAATGTTATTAGTTTTCAATGTTGGTGGATTAAATGGATGTTCCACCCGATGCCATGGAGAAATTCTGCCACGGTCTAGTGGTCCTCAAGATGATTGACACATAGGTTGCAAAGGTGGGTTGCCAACTGCATCCTGTTGAATGATGGTGCTCACTGCCGCCTGTTCAGGTTGAAACCATTCAGTAACCTGCCAGGTTGAGGGGTTGTAGTAATTAACCCACACGGTTGAAGAACATGTTGTTCCGACCTTCCCACAAGTTGTTCGTATGAGGATTATTGTTCATGGTGGCATCATGAACGTTCCACAGAACAGGAGCGAACATTGGTGGAAACTCCTCGGGGCTCAGGCCAACTGTCTGCATGAACTCGACGGGAAGATCACCAAGATTGTTTTTAATTTAGCCACATTCAATACTCTGCAAACCCATACATTTTGTTATATAAAAATTGTGACTTTTTTCCCTGTAATTTTGTTTCCTATAATTAATTGTGACTTTTTTCTGTGACTTTTTTTCCAGTCACCGGTTAACTTAACCACCAGTTATCTGTCAATACTGTTTCAATTCCTCAACCACGTCATGTAATTATGTACTTCCTGGTAGCACCACTTGAGCGTTGATATTTAGAAATTTGATACTCTGAAATAAATATACATATAAAAGATCCGTTGCTGCTAATCGAAAAGAGTAGTGCATGAAGTGGCACCAGCAGGTTTCGTCCCTCAATATTTGTGTGGTCCTTAACTATATGTCTGAGGCAAATTAACTGAAAATAAAATGTTTTGAGTGTGTCGTTAAATAAACTATTTCCTTCCTTCCTGTCTTTTTCTACATTCTGTAGCTATATTGTATAAAGTAATAGTCACTGCTTATGCCTCCTGTCTTTTTCTACATTCTGTAGCTATATTGTATAAAGTAATAGTCACTGCTTATGCCTCCTGTCTTTTTCTACATTCTGTAGCTATATTGTATAAAGTAATAGTCACTGCTTATGCCTCCTTTCTTTTTCTACATTCTGTAGCTATATTGTATAAAGTAATAGTCACTGCTTATGCCTCCTGTCT